>PVJD01016651.1:0-20243 GCA_004026545.1 Mormoops blainvillei
ATCTTTAATCTTGGGAAATGTAATTATGAGATACCTTGGTGTGTGCTTCCTTGGGTCCAAAGAGTTTCTTTGGGACTCTTTGAGCTTCCTGGACTTCCTAGAAGTCTATTTCCTTTGCCAGGTTGGGGAAGTTGTCCTTAGTTATTTTTTCAAATAAGTTTTCAATTTCTTGCTTTTCCTCTTCTCCTTCTGGCACCCCTATGATTCGGATGTTGCAGCATTTAAAGTTTTCCCAGAGGTTCCTCAGCCTCCCCTCATTTTTTTTGAATTCTTTCTTGTCTCTTCATTCTGTTCTGGTTGAATGTTTATTTCTTCTTTCTGCTCAAAATCATTGATTTGAGTCCCAGTTTCCTTCCCTTCACTGTTGGTTCCCTGTCTTTATTTCACTTTGCATACCCTTCACTTTTTTCTCCATTTTGTGACCATACTCAACCACTTCTGTGAGCATCCAGATTACCAGTGTTTGGAACTCTGCATCTCTTTATCACTTAGTTCATCACTTAGCTGGCTATCTCTTCATCACTTAGTTCTATTTTTGGAGCTTTGATCTGTTCATTTGGCCCATATTTTTTTTGGCTCTGCATGACTATTAGTTGTGAAGGGCAGAGCCTTAGGTATTCACCAGGGTAGAGCAACCCATGTCACTGCCTTGTGTTGCTGTATGTGGGGGAGGGGTCCAAGAGGAAACAGTGCTGCTTGCTTGGCTCTTGGCCAGCTTTCAGTCACTTCCCCTGCTACCCACAAGCAAATTGAGCCCTTCTGGTGCTGATTCCCAGGTGGGTGGGTTTGTGTACATTCTAGGACCCTGTGGGTCTCTCAGATAAACTCTCCTGTGAGACTGGCAGTTTCTCCCACCTCCACAACCCCCACAGCTTTTTACCAGTAGAGGTTTTGAGGCTTTCTTTTCCTGTACTGGAAACCTGGGTTGTGCAGTCTGTCTCACTCCCCTGTTGTTCCTCCCGGTTTATCCACATGCAAATGTGGGACTTCTTGGTCCTTCAGCCACTGCCTTGCTGTGTGTTCTCCCTGCCAGGCTGCTGGTCTCCGCGCCTCCTACCCGCCTGAATGAATGTTTCTTCTTTAACTCCTTGGTTGTCGGATTTCCATAGAGTTTGATCTTCTGGCAGTTCTGGTTATTTTTTGTTTTTAAATTTGTTATTGTCCTTTTTTTGGTTGTGCAAGGAGACAAAGTATCTACCTACACCTCCATCTTGGCCAGAAGTTTCTATTTTGCCACAATTCTTAGATTGGATTTTGTCTTCCTTAGTATATAAGCTTCTAAATATCAGAAACTTTATTCCTTCACAGTTCTACTTACTCAGAGCTTGAAGAATGTGGCAGAAAACATGTAAGTAATACATGACAGTTTGGGTACAAAATAATGCTGGAATTATGGATCTTACCTGATGAGATGAAATAGAATTTTGATCATTTTAAGCTACTACCATTTAGTCCATAAAAAGTGCAGCGCAGTGCATAATTGGGTTGTGCCATGGCTTCAGTATTGTATTTGAGTGTACACTGTGGCATTAGAGAGGAAATATTCATGTTTTGAAAATTGTACATCATTGAGGATGGCTTGAATTCCGGAAACAAGAGCTAAAATCAGCTCTTGAAAGCCCTACATGACATTATTTTTAAACCCAAGATATACGGAGCACTGAACATATGCCAGGCATTGAAACTAATCAGTTTATATATATATCATTTAATCTTTGCACTGTCCTAAGAAAAGGGATTGCTGTATATAGATTATAAATGCATAAACTAAGCCTTAGGAAATTAGAGTAGCTAAGAATATGTAAAGAAGGGAAGTTTAAATTAACATGCTAAAAAGTTGAAAATAACCACAGAAAGAATGATTTAATGAAGTGATTGAATCAGCAGGATGATAGTATCAGATCTAGGTTATAAGACAGAAACTTCTCTGGTTTTCAATCAAAGAATAGTAATTCTGAGGGATGGGGGAGGTGTATAAAATTTGGTGAGGAAAATTTTTTTGCATGGGATATTGGTGACCTCTCTCCTACTCAGCTGAGCATCATTGCCCCACAAACATGGATTGTCAGCATCACGAAGAATAGAATTCCATTATGCATAGTTCGATATACTATCTGATGTGTTCTCTGCACAGGTCAGATCATAGCGGTAACATAGCACCTATTTATGAGGTAACTTGCATATTTTCTCTTTAACCCCTGGTATACACTTAAATACAATACTGATGTCATTTTTTTTCATACACATTTCTATTCTACCACATATGTGTTGTACTGGAACAATACTTGTTATGTGCTGTTCAGTACTTTCTACAGGCTAAATAGTAGTACTTTACAGTGATCAACATTCAAGAAATTGATATCCAGGGTCAAATAATTAGGATGGTGGGGGCACTCAAAATTGTTTTATGATGGAAATTAAATGTGGGTGATTATTTAAAGAAGAGAAGATTTGTGGGGAACATCAGATGCACTTTCAAATGCTTAAAGGTTTTGTTACATGGGAGAGGAAATCAGGTGTTTGGGGTTAATGTAAAATATAACTTTTTAAGAGTTCAGCTCAATGTAAAAAGGGCATTCCCAGTAATCATCTTCTAAATTGGAATGGATTGTCATTCCAAGTCGGCGACTTTCTAATCATTAGTGGTGTGAAGATATAGGTTGTACAGCCTCTCATCAGAGGTCTGTATCACCGCCCTCTTCTCATTTTTTTCCCTGGATATGTGAACTGCCTTCAGAGCAGGATTTTCTTTGTTTCAAAGAAGAGGAAGCCAACTCAAAGCAGCTTAAATTATAAAGGGGTTCCTTAGCTTACATGCATGAGAGTCAGGAGATAGGGCACACTTCAGAAATGGTTAAGGCCCAGGAATTCATGTAACCACGTCACCAGAGATACAGTTTCATTTTTCAATCTGGCTTCCCTGATGGCGGCTGCAAATTGGCATGGATCTTGAATGACACACATCCTGGTTTTTATTTAGGCAAGAGAAATTTTTTTAGCTTCAATTAAGGGCACATGTTTGGTTTGATACATATCTTTTGATTGTTCTTATTGGCCAGGTCTTCATTACAAATCCATATTTGAACCATAATCTGTGAAAAATAGACTAAGAGTATACTGATAGATTTGGCACAGCTCCTCAAGGTTTTCCATCTTTAGAATGCCTTAAAATCACTGTATTACTTTCCAAAAACAGATTATTGGTCCTTACTTTCAAGTTCCTGATTCAGTGGGCCTGGGGATCAATAATTTGTATTTCTAACACCTCCCCCAGCTGGCGATGATGGTGCTGGCACAGGGACCACAGTTCCAGAACTGTAACTGAGACTACAGTTGAAAACAATTAAATAAGAACCTCTATTGATGGGGACCCAGGAATCTGTATTTTTATGTGAAGGTAAGTCATTGGGAATCTTGTTAAAATGCAGATTCTGATTTGATAGGTCTGGGGTGGGGCTTGAAATTCTGCTTTTCCGAGAAACCCTCAGATGATGCTGAGGTTCGAGGTGCATGGACCTCTCTTTGAACAACAAGCATCCTGGATCCTGATTGAATTAATCTGGGGTAAAACGTGTTTCTAATGTGCACTTAACTGTGAATCATTGTTTTAGGTGAGACCCTGGAGTTAAAAGCCAATTCAGGTGTAAGAGGAGTTTCTTCTGCAGAGAAACTCTTTGCTGGAAGGTAGGAGCTGGAGCTGTTCAGGTTGGTCATGGAGGTATTTTCTAACTTTGGGCTTTTAGAAATTACCCTGAGCTCCTTTGTATTTGCCCACACAAAAGAGAACTCAGCTTCAGAGATTCTTTATAGCTGAGAAATCAACTCAAGCAGAAACAGTTGGTTTGGTTTGTCAATTCTTTTTTTTTTAAATTTTTTTATTGTTGTTCAGTTACAGTTTTGTCCGTTTCTCGCCCCACCCCCCTTCTACCACCCTCCACCCCACCCCCCTTGACTTTGTCCATGAGTCCCCCATATGTTCCCTGACCACCCTTCCCCTGTTTCCCCCATCTTCCCCTCCCACCTCTCCTCTGTTCACTGTCAGTTTGTTCTTCACTTCAATGTCTCCTGTTACATTTGACTTGCTTGTTTGTTCTGCTGATTAGTCTCCACTTATAGGTGAAATCATATGGTATTTCTTTTACTGCCTGTCTTACTTCACTTAGCATAATGCTCCCCAGGTCCACCCATGCTGCCACAAATGGTAGGAGCTCCTTCTTCTTTCTGCTGTGTAGTAGTCCACTGTGAAAATGTACCACAGTTTTCTGATCCACTCATTTACTGTTGGGCACCTCCTAGGTTGCTTCCAACACTTGGCTATTGTAAATTGCAGCTATGAACATTGGGTACACAGGTTCTTTTGAATTGGTGTTTCTGGATTATCAGAGTATAATCCCAGCAGTGGAATTGCTGGGTCAAATTCCATTTTTTAGTTTTCCGAGATAATTCCAAACTGTTTTCCCCAGTGGCTGTACCAGTTTGCATTCCCACTAACAGTGTACTAGAGTTCCCTTTTCTCTACAGCCTCACTGATTATGTCCCCTAGAGCAAAGGACATAAAGGAAAGAATAAACAAATAGGACATCATCAAATTAAAAAGGTTCTTCATGGCTAAAGAAAACACCAGCAAAATGAGAAGGGAACCAAACATATGGGAAAATATATTTGCCAATGATACCTCAGACAAGGGTTTGAGCTCCAAACTATATAAAGAGCTCATACAACTCCACTCCGGGAAGATAAACAATCCAATTAAGAAATGGTCAAAGGACCTGAACAGACCCTCCTCCAAGGAGGACATGCACAGGAGCCAGAAACACATGAAAGGACGCTCAGCATCACTACCCATCAGAGAGATGCAAATTAAAACCACAGTGAGATATCACTTCACACCAGACAGAATGGTCACCTTAGCCAAATCAACAAACAACAAGAGCTGGAGAGGTTGTAGAGAAAAGGGAACTCTAGTACACTGTTTTGTCAATTCTGATAAAGAATCTGAAATCATGAAAACCTTTTATTACCAGCTTCAAGTCATGGTGAGTTTGTAACAGAAGTCACCACCGTTTAATCCTCCTTTACAACCATCGACATCTACACCATTGGTTCTTAGAAGAAAAGGTAAGAAAAATGACTTTTTTTCCTCCACTAAAAGGACAGAATTTGGATTAGCACATTAGTTACTTTTTTCCCTAACTCTTCTGTAGTATTTAACTTTGCCAATATGTTTCACCAGCTAGTAACTATTGATGTGTCCTGAATGAATATGTTAGTTTATAGGGAAGATTATCATGATAGACAATCAATAAGGACAAATTAATCTGGTGATTGCTGACGAACAGAGAGAAGACCTGTGAAAGAAGCCACTTTGGGGGATGGGGATGGGTGAAAATACCAGGGAAATTCAAGGAAGGACTGAACGTCTCAGGCCTCTGCTTTAGCCCACACTCATAAAAACTGATTTGAGCTGATGATGGAATCTACATCATCAATAGGAGAAAATGGCTTCAACAATAAACTCTTTAGATGTACGTTCTTTTTTTTCTGATATGCAGTGATGTTCCTCAATGGTATTTGTGTCGGACTACTTTGGGAGAGTCTTAAACCATAAATAAAGGAGAGAAGAGAGCAAAGGAAAAGGAGAAATCTTTCTATAAATGCTTCTGTTATTGCAGATACTCATTCTTTTTTATTTGAAGCTTGGTTGGTGGATTGAGCTAGGTTTGTCAGGGTCATATTTTGAATTTCAGGTAGCTCTTCCTCCAGCTCTCCACTGTCTTTCCACAGCATATTTTATAGTTAGGATCTGCACGGCAAGCCTCATAAAGTTCACAAATTTTATCGCCCTGCATTAAAGTGACTAGTATGATGATCTGGACGACTTAAAAGCGTGGCTAATTATCCATCTCTTACCATTTGCAAGGTCAGTGTATCAGCTGCTGAGAAGGACAGTACTGGATGAGGGCTGATAAGAATTTGAGAGATTTTATGAAAAGATCAACGACCATTCGTCATTGGGGGTAAAACAAGCTCTAATTTCAGTAGAGGGCAGAAATACCTACATAAGCATGTCCTTATATCTGAGTCCAGCTGCAGATGGATAAAAATAATAAAAATAGTAGCAATAACAACAATTACTAATTGAGTTATTGGGTTGGCCAAAAAGTCCATTTAGTTTTTTCTGTGAAATAAAAGACATATTTTTCATTTTCTGCAATAACTTTATTGATTTGGACATTTTGAGTGTATTGGCTATCTCCTGCTATTGGCTTCTAGAGGGTAGAGGCCAGGGGTGCTGCTAAACATCTTCCAATGCATCAGACAGCCCTGCAGCAAAGAATTATTTGGCCAAATTGTCAATAGTACCAAAAAACCTCACAGACTACTTTTGACATGTTCCTTCAGTCACAGCACCTTCTCCATACACTGTGCAAATCTTTCTTCTGTTTTTCAGTTGCATTTTTACCTTTCTTGAAATAATAAACTATAATACATTTAAAATGTGTATTTTCTTCCATCTTCAATATTAAAATGGCTACACAAAGATTCACCAATTTTGATGTTTTTTTTAATGCACACCAATATGACAGCTGCCACAGTACAATCTAACAAAATTGTTTCAAATGCAGTTAAAGACAACTAAGCTTTGCTAGAGCCATCATATGGAAAAAACTAAATGAACTTTTTGGCCAACTCAATAATGTTATCAGGGAGAAGAAGAGAAGAAACGGCAGAAGTTTAGAGAACGTTAGGGGACAGAGCCCGAGGATCCTATCTGCTTGATCTGAAATACTTTTTAACTCATGTAGCTAAAGTTCTCATTTGCAATATAAACCTCCCCTCCCTTTCAAGGCTGTATCTCTGCAATTGACATACTTGGGTAGGGATTGTAAACGTCAACGATTATGTGATGATTTGTGTTCTTACCCTATGAATCCAAGATGAGTCAGCCAACTAATGCATGTAGAATATAAAAAGGAATCTTTAACACGTTTGAAATAATAACAAGTTTGAAATAATCATGTTATGTCATCAGAGCCCACCAAGTCCATAGCTTAAATGGGAGTTTCTTTCTTTCTTTCTTTTTTTTTTTTTAAGATTTTATGTATTTACTTTTAGAGAAAGGGGAAGGGAGGGAGAAAGAGAGAAACATCAATGTGTGGTTGTCTCTTGTGAGCCCCCAACCAGGGACCTGGTCCACAACCCAGACATGTACCCTGACTAGGAGTCGAACTGGTGACCCTTTGGTTTGCAGACTGGGTTCAATCCACTGAGCCACACCAGCCTGGGCTTAAATGGGAGTTTCTTTACTCTGTAGGCAGACCAGGCCCCAGGGCACAGAAACACTTGAGTCCTTAGGAACCGAAGGACCTATTATCTGGCTTAAGAGATCTAAAATAAAAACATTCTTTTTGTTGACTAAGGTGCTGCTTCTATTACTTTGTGTGTACTCTCCAGAAATGGTTTGAACCATAAGTGCTTGAACTCATAGAATAATAGGACATAGGCTCAAGCAAATTATTTAAGTCAAAAGAAGCCTTTTGACTTAAGGCACCTCTTGACTTTGGCGGGGGTGGGGGTGGTTCTCCATTTTCCAAATAAGGAAGCTGAGGCCTAGCAGGGAGACGTTCATTCTCAAAACAGGTTCAGGGTAGAGCCAGGGCTTGAGGTCCCCACTTAACTCTGTGTGCAGCCCTTTGAGAGCCTGTCTTCATGTCATTTTGTATTTACATTCTCAAAGCTATACTGTGTGTTGTAACCCAAAGAGCTTGAGAGATAATTAAAAGTCAAAACAAGAAAGCATCCGATGAATATACAAAGGAAAACAGATTTCAAGTGGGTGTGGGGGAGAAGAATGGCCTGGGTTTCTGCTTTAGGAAGTGTTTTGGGGATGCGGCAGTGCACTTCAGGCGAGTTAATATTTATCGTGGTATGTAATTACAGGAATTGGAGCTGATGTTCTTGGGTAGAAATGGTCCCCGCCTCTTCAGAAAGCAGTTTCTGCTCAGCCACGGGGAGGGAACAAACAAGACCACTGAGAACTGTGACTGAATTATTAAAAGCCTAGTCTGCTTATAAGGATTAATTGTGAGTTCTGAATCAATATTTTATCATTTTAGCTCCTGAAAAATGTATGAAATGTCCCCCCCTTTTGCAACATCCCCAGTTTAATTAAAAAAAAAAGATTTAACCCTCCAATTGGCATCTCATTCTGCTTATACCTATATCCACTGATTAGTTAGCTGGGTTCCAATTGAGCTAGGAACACTCTCTTATACCCTCAGTGCCCTGCATCATTGTACCCCTTGTATCTACAACAGCTCGATTTATTAATTTATGTGCTCGCTGAGAAAACATTTATTGAGTTCTCGAGTACTCCAGAGCAAATCACTGAAATAGGTGCCGTGGGATGTTTCGCAGTGTGATACCCATAGTCCAGGCCCACCAACAAACACTGATGCTCCTCCACTTATGGTGGGGTTACGTGTCCATAGCCCATTGTAAGTAGAAAATATTGTAAATTGAAAGAGCATTTAATATTCTTAATCTATTGAATATCATATGAATAGCTTAGACTAGCCTACCTGAAAGTCTCAGAAGTTAGGTTAGCCTATACTTGGGCAAAATCATATAACAAAAAGCCTATTTTATAATAAAGTGTTGCATACCATTTGTAATTTATTGTGGATATTGCTTGCACACTGCCATAAAATTGAAAAATTGTAAGTTGAACCGCCGTGAACCAGGGGTTGCTTGTACAGACATCATGGTGACCAAACAGCTACATGTAACCTAGGTTTTCCATCAACCACATCACTGTGTGTATATGTGTAAGGTGTGAGTGTCTGTGTGTACACACACACACAACAACTGTACCTATTGATTCACAATAACAAAACAAAAAGCCTAAGGAGTTCTGTCCTCTACTTAATATTTTCACATTTGCCCTCTAGTTACAGTCTCTCCCAGCTCCGACAGGTTTTGGAAACTCGGAAGAAGTGTCTCACGTGGAAGCAGTGTAAACAAACGGATGTGAGCATCAGTTTGTAGTCTGAATCCTGCCCACCCCTTAAAAGTTTTGTAACTTTGGGAAAATTCCTTAACCTCACTTTCATTAAATGCAAAATGGAAGTTAACAAAGCACCTACCCTCCCTTTCAGATTTGTTGTAAAGATCAGTTAATGGAAAAGCACTTACTTGGAGTAGTGCCTGATATAAAATAATGGCTCAATAATTATTTCTTATAATTATGTGCATGATTATATATATTATAATGTTTCAATATCTCTTAGATGCGTTTGTTTCCTATTTTAGCATCTCTGATATTGGGATGTGAATTCTAATCTACAGTGTCTTAAATGCAGTGAAAGGGAATTACATAACATTCATATTTATATAACACACATAAATGCACATATAACACATTTATAATAATATGCATTGTCATGGAGTCATGAGTAGTCCTTTTCAGCTGTCTTAATTTCTCTACCATTTTCTTCCTTCTTGATCCAGTTTAGTGTGGCGATCTGACATTCAGGTTCTAGTTTATGTAATGATGGAAGCCTTACAGCTGGAACCTAATTGCACCATTCGTGCTGCTCTTGATGTTGACACCTGCACTGAGGTGTCCATCAGTCAAGGACTGGGGCATGAATATATCTGTGGAGAACAGTAGTTTCTATTGCTACGACAGTGATTTGTATTTATTATGCCAAAAATCACTTTTCTGCTAACGTGAGAATAATCTCTTGGATGTACCTTGCATAATACTCTGTTGCTCACAATTTGTGGCAGCACTACTTGAGATTCCTTACACTTTACAGATTTTAATTAATCAGCTTTTTCAGGTTTGATTTGCTGAAGGCCTTTTCTAAGGCTCAGGTTTCTACCCTAGGGCTCAGCTTAGGTCGGAAGGAGAAACTGACTTACTAGCAATGTGTGGTCCTCACTGATTGTCCCTCTCCTCAGGCAGGTGTGGATACCTGACTCTAGTGTGAGGATGAATTATTTCCTAGATATCTGTTTAAGTCCCAATGTGCTTATATGGGCTGCATAAATGTCACAGCTGAATACTCAGGTTGTGATGTGCAGTATTTGGCTTGTTTGTGCTCAGGTATGTTTCCTGCCCATCCCCTGCACCTCACCATGTCACAGGGAGTGGGTCTCTGCAGACTGTGTTTCAGAGAGTCCCTTCACACCTGGCCTCCAGCTTGGTTCGACCAGTGGCAATTGCGAACAAGAGCTTGGCAGGAAGGAGTAAAGGAGAACTCGAATTACTTTTCTCATTCTCTCTCTCTCTCTGTGGTTTTGGCACTGTTTCTAGCAAAAACTGCATCCTACCCTTGCTGGACATCTTTATTTTTGCCCATCTCCTACTATTTCTGTCCCAATCAAGGGGATCAGTCTCTTGGACTCCAGACACAGGGTGATGGCAACTCGCCATATTTCCTAATTTCTGAGTCACCTGCTGTTTGCTATTTCATCTCCTCATGCATCTTTGTAAGTAGTTTTCTACATTAAAATCCTAATCTTTACCTGGAATGGGAGTTATTTTATTGATATAGTCTCTAGCAAAACAAAACAAAACCCCCAAAACCTTGGGATCATGAAACCTATAAAACTTTTGAGCTCTACCCCGATGTGTCTAGCACTGGGGAAAAATATAAGTTGAGACCTGTGTGCTGACATGACCAAATGGTGTGAGTGATTCAAGTGATATCAAGAACCATGACTCTTCAGAGCAGGCAGATAGAAAAGATGGCAGGGTGGTTGTGAGGAGTGTTTTATGTATGGCACTCAAGGTGAGTGATAGCATTTCAGAAAAATAGTGCATGTAGAAACTAATGGTTTTTGGAGTGTAGGATGCTATAGACAGCAAGGGGAGGTATTAGAAATGTTTAACAATGTCAGGCAACCAATACCACTTAATTTGATTCTTATATTTGTCAAGCATTAAGGGGTGAATACACATTCTGTAAGTTAACTTTATAAAGCATCGTAAGGGAAGTGTTACTGACCACATGTAATGACGTAGAAACTGATGGTGAGAAGTGTAAAGTGGTTCTTCTAAGCCTACACATCTGGCAAGGGGCAGAGCTGAGCTCTCAAACACCGCGTCCGTTCCGTCCGCTCAGCCTACCTTATTTGCCAGCCTCGACCGTGCGAAACCGGCTCCTGCTTTAGGGCGTTTTTACATTCTTTTTATCTTTCTGGAATAGTCTTTCTCCAGATCCTCACTTTTCTCTCTTTTTCGACATTTAGAAAGCTTGTGTCCACGTATTTACTACTACAACTACGGCTATGACTGCGACTACGACTACTTTCTCTTGTCCCTTCTAACCTCTCCGGAACATCAGCTTCATGAGAGCAAGCAGTTCAGCTGCCTTTACATTCCTGGTGCCTAGAATAGGGCTTGACAGTGGTAGCTGCATGCTGATGATTCCCAGACCGGACTAATGGCCCATAGGAGGTCTGTAATAAACATCCATTCCCGTTTGCTTTTCCAATTCCCCGAGTGTCCAAAGACCAGCCCCTCCACCGCTTTCAAGGACATACACCATACACACTCGTAAAAGTCAATGGGTCTGTTCCCAGAAAAAACAAAAAAAATCAGGTAATTAAGTAGCAGGATTTGGAACATCTCACCCAACCACTATTGCGGTGTGGGCTGAGGAATGAGCTTCCTACTCTGCCAAACTATTTATATTTTCGTAGGTAATTAAATTAATGGAGTTGTCTGGGAGCACAGTGCATTGTATGCTATCCCCTCGGGTCCAATTCATCTGCTTTAGTTTCTGATTCCAGTTAACAGTTTTATGGAACAGATCACATAGAATAGTGGGAACTCATGCGGAGCCTCGTGGAAGAACAAGCTACTTGCTATTTCCAAGAGAGGGATGAGTGAGGAAAAGCGAGAGAGGAAAAAAAAAAAAGAGCCTGCCTTCTCTGTTTCAAACAAGAACTGTGCACGCATTTTATTAAACAGGCATCCTAATGAGGCTTGGGGAGCTTCAGCCTGCACCAAGCCTTCCATGTGGACATTAGAGGTACCTTGTATTGTTTGGAATGTATGCATCCAAAAGACAGACACGGAGAGACAGTCTATTTAAGTAAGGATCAGTGCAGCACAGAAGGGCATGTGTCTTGCCATGGATGCAGTATTCAGACAGGAAGCAAAGTGTTGCTTCTTCACAAGACAAAGCCTCGGGGTGGGGTGGGGGAGCTCGGGCGTGCGGTGTGGCTTGGCCTCTGGGAGGGAGAGCTTGAGCTCAGCAGGCCTGTAACATCTTCCTTCCTGCAAGTTCAGCCCAGGAGGCTGAAGTCTCAAGGAAGGCTCTGAGTCCTTCCTGGCTTGAGGCAACTGGCTTCCCCAGCCCCCACCTCTTCGACTGCAGAGACCTTTGCCACAGGCAAGTAGGGGCGCCGACAAGTCTGCGGGGAGAGCAGCTGTGCTTCTAGTCATTGTCTGTGTCCCTGGCTTTTTCTTTCTTTTGTCCAGATTTTCCCCCTCTTTTGGTCTCAGTCCAGAAATGCATTCCATTATGAATTATTTCACTATTCCAGCCTAGATGCAGAGAGGAAAATCATGATGTTCAAAGGGCAGGGGAGACCGACCAGGTTGCCCGCTCTCTGGTCCCTGCTGGCATGGAAAGCAAAGGAGGAAAATCTTCTATCCCCCTGTGGGCACTGGAAACAAGTTAGAAGCAGATTTTTCTGTTTTTCCTGCCTGGCTTGTTTTACTAGGATTCCCTTTGCAACTGTGACTTCAAAGATCACCTTCCACCCAGGTCTGATTCTCAGCCCTTGTGTTCCAGAATGACCACACTTCTGGTTTTTAATAGACATAGGTTTTCTCACACTGTCTGGTAAGTAGGCAGGCCTTGCACCCCTAGTTTCCTCAGCTGTGCCGACCACCTTGGCCTCTCCCTGGCTCCTGTGGACTGCCCAGGTCGTGTTGATGTCAATAAGAACAAACGTTTTACATTTCCAGTGACTTCCTTGGCAATTATTCTTTTGTCTTCCTAACTATGGTCCATCTTGGAAAAGTAGCTGGTGTTTAATACAGAAATGAGGTGCTCGCTCTGCTCTGAGTCAAGTGTTTCTGAAGGTAATTGAATTAACAGTTATTTCACCGCAGAAAAGTACCACACATCAACCCAGTTTCTCATTTTATGTTTCCTTGGGTGATTTTTCCAGAAAAAGAGGAGGACAATTACACAGAAACATTCTCCATTATCATTAAATTATCTTGGAGTAAAATCGGGAGGAATTAAGTAACAGGATCGTGATAGTTTTCCCCTAACGGTTGTTTTCCATTTAACCCAGTTTTGAAAATATAGCTGATTGTTTACCTATCATTGCAAATATGGAATTTTTAAAAAATGGCCCCACTTGATTGGTTCAATAAGTTATGGCACATAGATATAGTACTATGCAACCATTATTTAAAGACTGCTAATGACATGGGGGAAATCTTTTCAACATATTTTCCAGGTACAAAAAGAACAAACAAACAAACCAGGATTCAAACAACATACGCAATATGCTCTCAAATTATATCATCATAAAGATTTTTTAAAATTCTGTAATGATATGGTTCTTTATTTTCCAAAATTTCTACAAGAAATATGTGCTTTTTTTAAACATAAAGGAAATCAACTGCTGCTCTGTGGTGAATGAGGGCTCCCTCAGACCTGTAATCCAGCCTGTGGATCCTGGTAGGAAGTGTCATGTGAACTATACATTCCTGGAAGTCTAGAATGGCCCTCATCCCCTTTCCCCAAAATACTCCACAGCCCTGGCCGGTGTGGCTCAGTGGACCAAGTGCTGACCTGCAAACCAAAGGGTTGCCAGTTCCATTCCCAGTCAGAGCACATGCCTGGGTTGCCGGCCAGGTCCCCAGCCGGGGGTGCGTGAAAGGCAACCACACATTGATGTTTCTCTCCCATTCTTCCTCCTTTCCCTTCTTTCTATAAATAAATAAAATCTTTAAAAAATTAAAAAAGGAATTCCTCTACGTTTGATTCCCTAGGAAATCACTTCCATCCCCTAACCATACCTCTGAAATAAGGCTCACAGTCTATAGCAGATCGCTTTTTTTTCTCATCTTGGGTGGTTAAATCTTGCTACTTCCATAATGAACACCTACTTAGCAGCCGCCCCAGTTTTTCACCTTATTTTATTATCTGTCTCTATGAGAAGCCCCCTCTCTTTGTCTGGATTGTGTGCTCTTTGGAGGACATGGTGTCTGATCCTGAGCGACATCCTTACTGTCAGCACAGTGCGCATCATCCCCTTACGAAGAGCAAAGACAAGCAAACGGACCAAAAAAAAAATGTACGGTGCTAAAAACTCGCACCAACCGGGTACAATGACAACTGCTTTAGGGTCCGCCAAGATGACTGTAATTCACACGCTTTCCTTCAAGGAGAGGACAAGGTGAGATAGAGCATGTGATGACAAGGATGCAGGTAACTATATATAGGACAGAAGATGTATGCCAACTTGTTATACTTGTAAATAGTGGCGTGGGAGATTCAAAGGAGGTAGAAGTCATATGGTTAAGTGGGTTTCTGGGGATAATTGATGTGGGATTTATCACTCAAGGTGGGACTTGAAAAAGACTGAATTTGGTAAGTAGATAGGAGGGCACTTCAAGCAAAATGAAAAACATGAGTAATTGGAAAGACTGAATAATTTCCAAAAATGGAAATATCTTTGGGAGTCAGGGGAAATTGGATTTGACTATCTCGTAAGGAATCGTGAAGATGATACAGGATCTTTAGGTCATAGCCCTATTGCAGAGAGCACTTACTGCCAGAAAGGTTATTCTCAATTTGATAGGAACTAGAAAACCACAAGTGACTTGATATTATTCAACTAGCAGAGGTTTGATTTATAGAGAAAAACATGGGGATGAGGAGACCAATTAGGTAGCTATTGCAATATTTCATTCAAGACAGAAAGGGATATTTGAGAGTAGCGGCACTGGAAATAGAAAGGAGAGGAAGACTCAGATAGAATCCATGCCTTGAATTTCAGCCATTTTGCAAGATAAATAAGGTTCTTTACAACCTGTATTTAATTTACTTCTTCTGCAATAGCATATTTCAAGGCCCTCCTCTCCACACATATTTCTGCTGACCAACTATACAATCCTTCAAATAATTCTGGGTAATTCTCTCTTCTGTTGCTTTAAATATACCACCTGTCTACAGAATGCCCTGCTCTTCCAGCTCAGATGTCCCCTCTCGGTATTTGCTGACTCCTCCCAGGCAGTTAGTTTCTCCATATTAAAGTTCCTCACACTATTTCTTCATTTCTCTAATATTTAACTCTGCATGCTAACTTCATTGAATGTATATCTGTCTGTCTGTGAGCTCTCACTCCTAACCTAAAGTATCTGCAAACTTGAAAGGCATTTTTTTCCGGGTCTTCTGAGTCACTTCCCCACACATTAAACAGGACAAGGCAAGGCCCTGGCACATTCGAAATTCATTCTATTTAAAAATATTTGTGGAACACTGGCTCTGCTTGGTTCTGTGATGGATGCTGTGCGGTACTCAGAAAAAAAAAAATCCACAGAGTGAGGAATCAAGATGAACACTTGTAAAATAATTAGAGGATGAAACACGACCTTATATAATTAAGGGTTTAATTGTGTGTTGGAGATTTATAGGAGATTTAAGGGGCGGGAGATTGATGAGTGCTAAAGAAATCAAGGGCGACTTTGTGGAAGAGATGGAAAGAAGCAAAGGGAGAACAGCAGGGGCATTGGAAAGGGCTTTCTAACAAAATCGCCTTCTCTGACTCCCTTGTAATGGGTGGCTCGGGGGCTTGGCCGGGACAGGGGCAGACATGGGTGTAGAGCGGTAGGTAACAGTGTACCTGGTAGGGTATAATTGTCGACTTTCCAAAGACAATAAAATAACAGCAGTTGTTTTGTTTTTTTTAATGCAGAATAGCTCAATACATTTATAGATACTTTTACCTGGAATTGTGATAGTGTTCAGCTGACTTATTAACCCTCCTTGTTATCTGAATCTGTATAATGGTTGGTAAACCAGGAAAAAGTTAATTTCTCTTTAGTAATTACTAAAATGTCCTTGTATCTAAAACCTCTTCTGAAGAGGTAAACTTAAGATATTCAGGTAAGACAAATATAAACAGCCATAGATATAAACAAATTTATTTGGAAAGATTTGGTTTTATATAATTTCTAATTTATTATTCTGAAATAAAAGACAGTACTTTTTGATAAGTTATACAAATCCAAATTAAATCAGGTATCTGCAGAATTGAGACACGTCCCATTTTAGCACTAAGGGTGTATGACATGTTAATGTGACGTATTGAATGAGAGGTTGCCACCAACAAAAGCCCACTGCAGCCCTCTTGTTTTTTCATAACTACACTTTTCTTCAATAAAAATAATTTAATAATAATTTGTTATTAAGCTCTGTTATTGAATTCTGAAATCCATGTACCTGAGAATTAATAATTATGTGGGATTGAGGGTTGGGCTGAATAACCAAAATGTGAAGGTTGAAGGTAAATTTATTATTAGCCTCTTAAAATATACTGGCTTTTTTGTGTTGCTGGGTTTCATGAACACCACCGAAGTGACATTTTATACACATGCACATTTTCTCTTTTATGTAATGCACTGTTTTCCTTTGCATAATGATATTTAAGTAGGAAAAAATGGTGTCCCTGTGAACCTTTAGGTCAATATGAACCCCTTTCTCTGAGATTGCGATCTATGTATATGGTCAAAGAAATATTTAGATTGTCAAGGTTAATATAACGACAGCAATCAAGTACAAATAGTTAAGGACTTACATGTCATGTAGAGCTTTTCTCCACCTACCTCTACTGCCTTTTGTCCACAAGGTGGCGCTCTCTAGATATGTCTAAATTCCAGTCTTTTAATGAAGATGCATCAAAACAGAAATCGTCCAGACCACCCTCCATTGTTGAAACCATCCCCAAAAACCAAATGAAGTCACTAATACAATTTAGAAAAACAGGATGGTTAAATGTGTCACATAGATCACCATCAGGGTGTCGTCGTTTATATTGTAAATTTGTAAAACCTAATTTTGGATCAGTCCATTTAGGTCTTATTTTGTTCCCTGATATGAACACAAAAGTGGATGGACCCCACTAAATCTGATTAGGCCCAAAGTTCATATATTTAGGGTTGCTTCTTAGGAAGCCCACAGGCACACCCCAGAGGATGGCATTTATGAAAAGAGAGGGACTTGCGCACTATGACGACAGTGACCATATACCCCAAATTATCCTGATCAAAAGTAACCTCATAGAGATATTCCAATATTTAGGGTTCACAGTCCGATTTTTGGCTTTGTAAACAGTTTGTTTTAAAGAAAGGCAGTCCTGATTTGCTTTCCAACCAATGATACATGGCATCTGTCAACAGCATGAAAACAGATGCTCAGTCTCAGTTTTAGTTTAGTATTTGTCCAGGAGGTGCCCTATTCACGGGCCAGAGTATAGTATAAAGATGTGGGTCCTGGGAGTGAATCCTCCCTATCAGATTTCACTGCATCTTTTGTGCCTGTCTTGGAAAGTGGTCTGCCATAACCCTTGGATGGAAATACTGTCTTTGAAATTGAACTCTCGAAAGTCAGAGAGAGCACCCACCAAAAGTAGTCCTCTAACTCTGTGTTCTGGTTGTTCCAGTCGGAATTTTATAGTCTTCTTCTCTTACTATTGAATAACTTTGAAATAAGAAGATTTTCAGTAGAGGCAACTATAGATTTTCTACATCGCACAACAGACAAGATGGACACCAGGTGGTGCCCACAAATAAGGATAAGAGATTTTTTGGCCCCTCCCCCATTCTCTTCTGTGTGCAAGGCAACAGATCCAATGAGGACCAGGGAAGTTACACTGTAACTGGTTGCCACTATGCCAGGTTAGTATAAACTACAGATAAGGTCATGTAACAGGTCAGTCATAAGGTACCTTTGTGATCTTTGCCCTTTCTTTAGGTGTAGATAAATCAGTGACAAATTCTGCATTCTATTCATGTAGGTGATGTGGCCTGCTTATGTTTCAAAACATTTTCTGGCACATGGAATAACTGACTAAAATGTCATGAGGAGAAACTCATGTCTGAAATGAACTGAATTTAAATTAAAGGAGGAGGAGCCTTTAGAAATTCTCCAATGCAAAAGTGTCTGGAGTAGGTGATGATTACAAGGGACTAGCAGGGAAAAACAAATAAACAAACAAACAAACAAACAAAAAACCTGACTAAAAAAAGTAAATAAATAAACTAGACAAAGAAAAATCCTATAAAATGTTCATACCATCAATGTCCTCCCTGGTATTATTATGGAAATGCCAACTTGGAGGAGTTATGGGCTGGCAGATGCAGTGGAGGATATAAAATGGGGGAGAGTTTTGCTATGAGAAGCATCTTCAACACATACAGTGATTTCACATTGTGAAATGCATTACAGCCCCAGCATAAATAATCTAGGTGTAAGTACACCTGATAGACATTTGCCGGCAGGAATGGAAGGGGAAAGTAAACAGAAGGACTTGATTTGATTTCAAATGAGGAGGAAATGTGATAAAACAGAGACTCTGATGGAGAGGTCAAATTGGAGAACAGGGGTTAACAGAGCAGAAACGAACCAGCATAAAGAGATGGAGATGAGTGTGGAGATGAGTGAAAGAATCAGCCAATGCTAGATATGTTATGCGCTGGACGTCTGCCATGTATAACGAGCATGTGCCAACCTCAGTTGGAAGAGCATGAGACATGCCTCCCTCTTCTTCTAACCAAGAACCTTATTATCCTATTCAGGGGAAAAGATGTATGCCCATAAAAAAGTCAGATTCTAATGCAAATATTAACAAGAAAAGACAATATAATGAAAATGTCAGGCATGATACATGAAGAGTTACAGAGATAAATCAGATGATTGAATTTGAAGATCTTTACTGACATTAAAGGGGAAAATTAGGTAGTTCAAATTCATTTCTCAACCAGGTTTTTTAATACAACTATTTGAATTCTGATAATTAGAATTTATTTAAAACAGTCAAAGATAAAATCATATAGACATATGGATGACTTTATTTCAAGATCTATGATTTTCTAAAATTTAGGCTTCAGTCTTTGATCTAGGGACTTAAAATTATAACAGCTATATTTGATAGCTCAGAAGAATAAACTTTCTTCTAAGTCCTTCACTTTCAAACATGTACTTGATTAAAACAAAGGAGATGGCTGCTAAAACAGAAAAACAATTCCTATGCTTAAATGAATTTAGTTTGAGTACCAGTATTTTAAAATTAACTTTGGATCCCAGGGAAAATCACTCATTAGAGGTTTTTTTTTGTTTGTTTGTTTTAATGTTGTAAGTGGTCATTAATTATGTACAGTTATTTGTGACATTTTAAAAGTTTTAAAACTATAATTCACTTGATATAGACTGAAGAAGTTCTGTTTTTCAAAGAAAGTTTCTCAAAACCCATACTTTGATTTCTAAAATGTCTACTCAATGAATAATTATTGTTATTGCTATTATCTGTACCATGATTATTATTTTTCTATTTAAGTACTTAGATCCAATACTATATGTACACCTTACCCCTAGATGACAAATTTGCAGTTATAACAAATAACTCAAAAGATAGGAACACTCAAGCTCAGCGAGGTAAAGTGACTTGTTGCCCAGTTATAAAACGGCTAGGTGAGGGTCTCTCCCAAATCCACCTGATCCCCAAACCGTCATTCTTTCCACCAGATTATGCTTCTCCCCTAGAGAGAAGCATATGGGGAAGTTGCCACATCACAGATGTGTATGCATGTCTGTGCATGCATAGACAGGCTTATGGAAAATTTTTGATGTTTTAGATGTGTCTCTAATCAGCTTCAATATTCATTAAAAACAGATGCAACTTAGAATTGGTTTGTTCATTTTTCTTTCCTCATCTCAACCTTCACTACAGACATCCTGCTTAAGGAAAGAAAAAAAGTTGCTTGGTGGTTGCAATTTGTTGCCATCAACACTTGAATGTCTTTTGTTCCCTTCTGTTTTTTTATTACTGATATTTTAGTGGCTACGTAGTGTCTGGCCCAAAGCAGGTATGCCTACTGTCACGTGTGTTTTGTCTTTTCTTTCCTTTTTCCTTTCCTCCCCTCCTCTCTCCTCCCCTCCCTTCCCCTCCCCTCCCCTCCTTTCCTCTCCCTTCCCTTCCCTTTT
>PVJD01016652.1:0-20247 GCA_004026545.1 Mormoops blainvillei
ATTTTCTTTTACAATTTTGTGGGCAACAGTGAAATTAAAGTCAATGTATTTAAACTTCCGGTAAAATAAAAAGACTTTTTTTATTTTACATTTTTAAACTTCAATTTAGTTGTTATATTTATGTATTTTAATGTGACATTTCAGAAACTCATAGTGATATTGAATAAAAACTCAATTTGCTAAATTTATTCAAAACAATTCAATTTCATTTATGCTAGTAAAGGAGAAAAATTCTGAAGGAAAAAATAGGATTAGTATGGTAAAATAATCTTGGAAAAATTGTTTTGCCCTGGCCAGTGTGGCTCAGTTGGCTGGATGTTGTCTTGCAAACTGAAGGGTCCCATGTTCAGTCCCTGGTTGGGGAGCACAGAGAGGCAACACACTGATGTTTCTCTCTCACATCGATATTTTTTCCCCCTTTTCTCCTTCCCTTCCCCTCTCTTTAGGGTCAACAAGCATATCCACAGGTAAACATTTAAAACAGTGTTTCATTAATTTATTAGTTATGTGAGTAGAAAGTAAATAATCTTTCAGTATAAAAATGAACAAATATTTAAATTATACAAACATCTTTATTTTATATTGAGTGTTCATCAGAGACGATGATTCACCTATCAAATATTAATGCTCCTCTCTTCCTTAGTAAGAATCTGATTTTATACAAGGGAAAAATGGTACCATATAAAATATACCTCTCTTATTTTCTTTTGAAGATAGGTGTGACCATGACATTAAATTCTAGTCAAGAAAATTTAAGCAGATTTAGATCATGGAGCTTTAAGGAAAATTTACTTAGACAGAACTGGTAATTTTAAATCATACACCGATAATGAAGATTGAAGCTGTTTTTAAGGATGGTCTATATCAAACAGCAGGTGGGTTGGTAATGATGTGCCTCCCTCAAATCTCTTTCAAAGAGGGAAATAAAGCACCCTTTTGTTTAAATTTTTATTTCCAAACAGGGTCCCTGGCAGCCAATAATGTCTAAGTCGTAACAAATGTAAATAGAGAACCACCGGTTACACAGATTTACTAATCTTCTTTGCTAAATTTGAAAAAAAAAACTCATACGATAATTTTAATACTCTAAAATATCGCCCACACTATCTCCATAAAAATCACCATTAGCAACTTGTTTTAAAATTATAATTGGAACAAAGTAAAGAACACAAATAAATCAACTCACTTATGGTTAATCAATTTCTGACAAAAGAACCACGGATATACAGTGGGGAAAGGACAGTCTCTTCAATAAGTGGTGTTAGAAAATGTTTTCATTGATGAATTATATAGCTTTCACTCACTGAGCTAGATTTCTTCTCTTACACTCTTAGATATGCTTTTATCCACTGTCATCTTTTCCAAACAGTAGAATTGTAAACCAAAATAACAGTCTCTTGCTATCTATACTGCTGCTGCGTTTCTCTCAGTGGAGTCCACTCCATGCAAAAATCTCCACCCGGTTCAAGGTTCCCCCTTTCTACCTTCATTTGCTGGCCGCTAAGAGTCAAAATTGTGTGAGCTTTTTATTTCCGATTTGAATTACCCAAATTGGAATGTGCAATCTATTTGCTGTTAGGAACCCAAACAAAATACTCAAAGTTTAAAACAATGACTGAGTATTCAAAAACCTGCTGGAGAGAAGCAATTGAGCATGCAATAAATCTGATAAAAGAGTGCTAAAATTGTTACCTAGAATAATGTCTGCCTCATCATGGCGCCTGTCTTCAAGCAACACTTCCAAGGCAGGGTTTATTTATGAATGTTTGGTTCAAATTTAAATTTAAATATTATTTTTAACATTATTTCTGACAGCTTGTAATCATCTCAGTTGAGCAATTAGGAACAAGTTTTCCTACCCACTTTAGTCTCGTTTCTCAAAGTAAGCTTGTGTTATAAAAATTTACTTTATGTTATACAATAATACCTATGTATTGTGGAGGCCATTATGATTTTCATAGATGTTTAATTCTAAAATACTTAATGCAATTACTAATCATAAAAGATACCAATCATTTGAAAATGGAAAACTAAAGGGAAAATTTAATGGATGTCTAACCTTACTACAATATGTTTTATCTATTAAACATTGGTGTCTGAAAGATTTTCAAGGGTTTACAACTTCCATATTGGTAGAAAGCTGTGATAATGATTAAATGTTAATGAGTATATAACTCTATAAGTCCCAATAATTTCCTCTGGCAAATTACTTGGTTTTGCATAAATATCTTTGCATCCAGACACTAGCAAACAAGTCATGGAACGCTAAGTGGTCAGGGTAAAAAAAAAAAAAAAAAAGAGGGAAGTCTATTGAAGACAGAAGGCATGAAAATAATGTAACCAAGAAAGCATCTTATCAGGAACTAGCATATGTGTGCCACCAGTGAAGCCTTTTCTTTCATTTTATATAACAATCTCATAGGTCATGAACGCAAACCTCAATTCTTGCCGCGGACAGTCTTTGGTTCTCTGTGAGAGTTAAACCAATGCTTTGTTGAATACATGCCCAATGCATGAGTCATAGCGCTTATATATTCAGGCTTAAGGGCATTCTTGCTTTTTAAAAAAACTTTCGCCCAGCTAATATAGCAGAGATGCTCTCATCCCTGAGCTATGAGAATTAAAAATAAAATGCTTTAAAGGATTAAATAAAGTTATTTTTGCCTCTACTGTTTCCTGAAGTTCAATATTAAATCATTAAAATGTCAGGGAGATTAGAAAGCGAGACACTGTAATTCATTACATTCTAACTCTCTTTTAGGTAATTTTTTTAATAATTTGGAGTGACTTGAAATTTAAAGTTTTCCGTTTCTACAGTAAAAATTCCTAAGTGCATTCAATATTTAGGTGGACAAATTTACATTTTAGTATTTAGTTGAATTATTAACATGTTTAACATACTGTCAAGGAAGACATGATTTATTTCTTAAACAAAAGAAGCTATGGTTATTAAAGCATAAAATTTAATTTATTAATCGATGGTTTAAAAATATGAGGAAAACAATTCTAGAATGGTAATATAGAACTGAAGGTATGATTTTTCCTTTTTAGGAGGTTGACTTCAATGATAGAATTTTATTTTTATTGTCTTTTTATTATTTGTTTATTGTTATTCTCTTACAATTGCCCCAGGGATCCCCCCTTGCCCATCCCATCCCCTGCTCCCACAGTAAATCCCCCACATTGCTGTCCATGTCCGTGGACCATTCATCTCCTTTCACCTCTGAGTCATCTTTGACTTTTCATGAATATATTTATGGTTCATTTTGAGTATTTTCACAATGTTGGGCACCTACGATATTATGGGAACTGTCATAAAACTCTGTTCTGCAAAATAGTTTAAACCACAGACTTTGTATCAGAGCTTAAAATACATCTATGTTTGCAATATACATAAAAATTATATATTAAGTTTAAACGAATGGCTCCACTGTTAAATTCTGGAGGGACTAAAAGGTGGTAGAAATATGTAAAGGCCCGTGGGGATTGGAAGATGTTCTCAAAGAGCTCATTTTAAATCCAGGTCTTGAAATTATGAGTGTATTGGAGGGAATTTAAGCAGGGAAAATAGGTAAAGAATTACTAATTCTATGATATGCATAGCAAAATGTTTAAGCTAGCTCAATTTAAATGATCTTTCATATAGGAAAAAAAAGGCAAACTAGGTTAGAGAAATACATGAGGATCAAAGTGTCAATATTTTTGAACAATAATAGCAAATAATTCAGGTTTTATTCTTTAAGGACTAAAGGCAATAGTGACTTATTATGTTTTTAAATTTAGAAACATACGGTGCTTTAGAAAAAATTTACATATGTATATGTTTTCCATATACAAACATATGCCATATATGATATAAATGTTTAAAATATGTACCATATAAATATGCATATATGATATAAATATGCCATATGTGATATAAATTTTAAAAATACATTTATATATGTATACATATATCATATATCTTATATTTATAAATATATGTAATTGATGGAGGAGATAATATTTACAATGTTTAGCAATTACCAAAAATAAAATTAAGGATAAAATTTTTGATCTTGGAAAAGAGGTGCTGCATGCATATCCAAAAGTAGGAGAGCAGCTGTGAGAGAGATTTCCAGTTGCATCTTACTCCTCCTTAGTAACAGATCCCTGATGTAATTGAGGCAGTACTGTGACCAGATAAAAGAATACACTGCTCAGCCTTTGCAGGTAGGTGTGGTCGTGTGACAAGGGTTTGTAAATGAAATATAAAGAGATATTATTGAGCAAGACTTCAGAGAGATTTTTTTAAAGGGAGAGAAATATGATGTGGTCCCATTTACTTTTCACATTTTCCCTGTCCTCCTGTCAGTACATAGGATTCTGGAGACTGCAGTGCTCTCTTTGGCCCCTGAAGCAAATTTGATCACTGATTTTAAAAAAGTCAAGATATTGACAAGAAAGGTAGAATTTGAAGTGATGTGTAAGTATATACCAGTACATAACTGCCTACATACAGAAAAAGAAAACCCAAAACATTGTATGGTTAGGCCAAAATTATTTGATTTTCTGTTATATTATTCTCAAACTAATACTAAATTGTGATTAACTACCTGTGTGTATACTATAGTTGCATATTCAAAAGATGAGTAATGAAATGGACTTTCAACAACAGAGGCACTACATTCTAGAGACAGGAAAATTTCTCAGAATGGTGTGGAAGATCCATTGCTATCTCTTTTCCTGTTAAGCATATATTGTATTCCTGATGAAGGATATAGATTGAAATTATTGCTATGAATACATAGAAATTCTCCATTAATTATTTCTTTGCAGTATATTATATTTAGGACTTTCTTTAAATAAATTATTTTTTGAATTCTTGGACTAAATCAAATGTATTCATTACATACTAATTAATTATATTTTGTAAAGTGTCATCTAATATTTGTTTCAAGTTTTTGCTTTTGTATTAAGTGACATTCACACAATAGCCACCTAAAAGTCAGGAGAGCAGTTGGCAGTAAACAACCTAATTTCTGGCTTAAATATCAACCCAACCTAAATCAGAACTGAATGGGATCTGATTTTCTATTCTCATACTGTTCTTATGAAGAAGTGAGGAAATCTTAATCTTTGTTTATTATCATAATGTATTCAAGATTTGAATGATCTGTTCCTTTAATATTTGGTAGAACTTTATTATAAGACACCATAGGGGTGACAGCAGAGATATGGTGGCGCGAGAAATTGCCTTGATCTTTTCCGTTTAAGTTTCAACAATCTTGAACAGCTATAATTCAACAAAGGATTTTGTGCTCAATACAGAAAGATATCTGATAGATTTTTTCAATGAAACATCTAAAGATGGGTAGGTAGGAGTGAACTGAAAAAGCAAAAAGGGAGAAGAGTTCAAAGAAGCCATTGACACAGCCCTGGAGCCTGTAGCTGGAGGGACTCAGCCCACAGAGGGGAGGAGTCTCCCTGTGACTGGCACTCACTTCAGCCAGGAGGAGCAGGGAGTACAAGCTGTGGCCAAGACCAGTGATCAGGGAAGGGATGAAGCGCAGATTGTGGTTATGATTGATTGACAACTGGCATTCCAGACAGAGAAACAAAGCCATGGAGCCTGACCACCTGCCCTCAACCTCCCAGAACTCACCACCCCTCACCCTGTGTGTTGTGTTGCAGGGCACATTATCTTCAAACTCAAGAACTAGTACTAGAGAAACACTTTTTCCATGAGCAAAGGGTGCACTCTGTGACTAATTCCATGGTCAGGTGGAGGCACAGGGTGACATTGTAGAGGTCCACTGGTGACCACTGCTGGGAGAACAAAGCAAAAAACAATGGTGACAGGGTTCCCCAAATGCACCCCACACCCACACATTGACTGCACTGCCAGTGGAATGTGCCTGTGTAAACAGCACTGAGATTTTACAGATTTGAAACTACAACATCTGACACATTCCCCTGCAGGGTTGGTCCCTTGACAAGAGAAAAATTGGATCTCAGGGGAGGCACCTACCTTCTCAGGGAACACAGGCCAATTTCTACCACCCCGCAAAGATCTGAAAAGCCAGAGAAGTACCACTGAGCTAAAAACAAAACAAAACAAAACAAACAAACAAACAAACAAAACTATGATTCAGTACCACCTACTAAAAGCTACAGAAAGACTTCTTATGAATCTACTAGGAAAGTACCACTCATACATAGATGCCTAGACAAAGAAGGAATCTATCAAATACCATAAATAGTCAAGGTAAAGAGGCAGCTCAGAATTATAAATATCCATAATATAAGCTTTAAGACATAAAAGAAAGTGATTTAAATGACAAAGAATTCAAGATTGCGCTTCTAAAAAACCTCAGTGGGATGAACAAAATCACAGTTAGACAATTTAATGAACTCAGAAACCAAATCAATTAACAAAATGATTACTTTACCAAAGAGGTTGAAACTCTATAACATAACCAATTAGAAACTCTGGAGATAAAGAACATAATAAGAGATCAAGAATGATCTAGTGAGCATAGGAAATAGAGCTAATCAGGTAGAGGAAAGAATTAGTGATATTGAAGGTACATATCTAGAAATGAAGCAGAGGGAAGAAGGGAGAGGTATAAACATTAAAAAATAAATAAAAAGCTCTGTAAGATTTATCTGACTCCATTTGAAAGAACAATATAAAAATAATAGACCTAGCAGAAAAGAAGAAAGGGAGAAGGGAGTGGAGAGCTTATTCAAACAAATAGTTGACACAAACATTCCAAACCTACAAAAAAATACTAGATCCTCAGATCCAACAGCAAACAGGACACCTAATTACTTCAATTAAAAGGACTTCTTCCAAGGCACATTGTATTAAATCTGTCAAAAAATTAATAATGAAAGAATTCTCAAGGCAGCTAGGGAAATGAAGAAATTAGCCTATAAGGAAAAGCCCAATGGGTTATCATCAGACTTTTCACAGAAACTCTACAAACTAGAAGAGAGTGGAACCAAATATTCAAAATACTAAAAGAGAGACATTATCAGCCAAGAATAATACATCCAGAAAATTTATTCTTTAGACATAGAAGAGAAATAAAGACCTTTCCAGGCATACAGAAGCTGAGGGAATTTATCAGTAGAAGACGTCCATTGCAGAAAATATTCATGAGGGTTATTATACCCAAAACCAAGAACCAAAGGTCACAAAACTATGAGTAATATCACCAACAAACTTACAACATAAACAGAGATAATCTGTGATGACAAAACATAAAAAGGGGAGGGAGTAAAGGTCTGAACTTGAAAAGGAGGGTGGAGATCAGACACATTAAAAAAAAAGACTACTGTATGTATGAAACTTTCTTTTTCATAAACCCAAGGGTAAGCACACACACACATACACAAACCCAAAGTGAGACACATAACTTTAAAAAAAAGAGGAAACAAAACACAGAGCAAGAGAAACAAAAGAGGCACAGAACTACCAGAAAACAAAAGATAAAATGGCTATAGAAAATCCTTATACATCAATAATCATCCTAAATGTAATTGGACTACATTCACCAATAAAAAAGCACAGAGTAGCAGACTGGATCAAAAACAAAACTAGACCATATTTTGCCTTCAAAAGACACATCTAAGCTGCAAAGACAAAGATAAACTCCAAGCGAAGGGGTTGAAAATAATTCTCCAAGTGAATAACATCCACAGGAAAGCAGATATAGCAATACCTATAGCTGAGAAAATATATTTCAAGATAACAAAGTTCACTGACAAAAATGGACATTTTATAATGATAAAGGGGGCACTACATCAAGAAGACATCACATTTAATGTATATACACCCAATCAGGGAGCACTGAAATATATAAAGAAACTACTAACAGAACTAAAGGGAGGATGAGATAAAAATGTAGTTAGAGTTGCAGACCTTACTACTCCATTGACAGCCCTATATAGATCACCCAAACAGAAAATCAATAAGGAAATATTGGTCTTACATGACACATTAGACCAAATGCACATAGTTGATATTTACAGAGCTTTTCATTCCAGAATATCAGATTACATATCCTTCTCTAGTGCTCATGGAACATTCTTAAAATTAGATCATATGTTGGGTCACAAAACTAGCTTCGACAAATTTTAAAAGGTTGAAGTCATACCATGTATATTCTCTGACCACAATGCCTTTAAATTAGAAATCAACTACAACAAGGAAGTAAAGAAACCCACAAATACATGAAGATTAAACAACATACTACAAAAACATGACTGGGCCAAAGACAAAATAAAAAATGGGATCGAAAGATATATATATGGACAGTGACTGGCATATGATTTCACCATAAGAGGAACCTAATGAACAACAACAACAACAAAAAAAAACAAAATAGAACCAGAGGCATGGAAACAAGGAACAGACTGACAGTGACAAGAGGGGAGGAAGGAGAGGGATGATGGTGGAAAGAAGGGGAAGGGACTAGATAAAGAACATGTCTATTGGAAAAATCAACGTAGATAAAATGTCTGTATCATCCAAAACAATATACAAATTTAATGTAATCCCCATCAAAATCCCAATGGCATTTTTTAAAGAAATAGGACAAGAAAATCATTAGATTTGTATGAAACCACAGAAGACCTTGAATAGCTAAAGTAATCCTGAGAAAAAGTAATAAAGCTGGAGGTATCACATGATCTGACTTCAAATTATACTACAAAGCTACAATAATTAAAACAACATGGTATTGGTAGATAAACAGACACACAGACCAATGGAACAAAATTGAGTGCCCAGAAAGAAAACTACATGTATATGTGCAAAACTTTTTAACAAAGGATGCAAAAACACACAATGCAGAAAAGAAAGCCTCTTCAATAACTGGTGCTGCAAAAATTGGAAAAATGCAACCAAAAGAATAGAACTAGATTTTAGTTTGTCCTCATGGACAAAAATTAATTCAAAATGGATCAAAGACCTAAGTATAAGATCTGCAACAATACATTACAAGGAAGAAAATATAAGTACTGAATTATGGATCTTGGTCTAAAGAATATTTTATGAATTTGACCCAAAGGTAAGGGAAGTAAAAGCAATAATAAATAAATGGGGCTATATAAGTGATTTTCAACAGGTGTGTTATGGCACACTGATGTTCCACAAGAATTTTTAAAACATGCAATATTTGACCTCTTTTATCTTAGATGGACAATTAAAAGAAATTACAACAGTCAACACAAGTGTAATATATCAAAATTATAACTATTTTATTGTCAGATCAGCCAAAAATATAATTTTTTTGGTGTGCTGCAGAATTTTAGTAATTAGTTTGTGTATACCACGAGATGAAAAATGTTGAAAATCATTGGATTAAATCAAACTAAAATGCTTCTGCATAGGAAAAGAAACCACCAGCAAAACAAAGAGGCAACCAACCAAATGCGAGAAGATACTTATATATAACAACTCTGATGAAAGTTTAACATCCAAAATATATGAAGAACTTATGCAACACAACACCGAAAACAATCCAATTAAAAACTGGGCAGAGCAGAGGACCTGAACTGACATTTCTTCAAAGATATACAAATGGCCAGCAGATATATGAAAAGATGTTCAACTTCACTAGCTATTAGGGAAATGCAAATCAAACTTACAATGAACTGTCACCTAACATCTGTTAGAATGTCTGTTACCAACAAGGCAATTAGTAAGTGCTGGAGAGGTTGTGAAGAAAAAGGAACTTTCATTCACCGTTGGTGAGAATGTAAACTGGGACACCCACTATGGAAAATAGTATGGAGATTCTTGAAAAAGTTAAAAATATGGTTACATATGACCCAGCAATCCCTCTTCTGAGTATCTACCTGAAAATTTGAAAACATTTATTCACAATGAACCCTTTATGTTCATTGCAGCATTATTCATGGTGGGCAAGACATGGAAACAACCAAAGTGTCTTTTGATAGATAATTGGATGATGAATATGTGGTACATATACATAACGACATACTACTCAGCCATAAGAAAAGATAAAATACTGGCATTTGCAACAACATGGGTGGGCCTTAGAATACTATTCTAAGCAAATAAGTCAGTCAGAAAAACCTAGGAACCATATGATTTCACTCATATGTGGGATATGAAACTGTAACTCACAGACAGACAATAGTACTGTGGTTAACAGATGGAAGGGAGGGTTGAGGGGTAAGGAAGAGTAAAGGGGGCCAAGTATATGGTATTGGAAGGTGATTTGACTTTGGGCGGGGGGCCCACAATGCAATATATAGATCATGTATCATAGAAATGCACACTTGAACCTATATAATCTTATTAACTAATGTCACCCCAATAAATTTAATGAAAAAAAAGTAACATTTTTGTTTATGGGAAGATTTTACAGTAAGGTTTTCATTTCCTTAATGGTACAAGGACATTCACATTATCTCTTTCTTGTTGAGACAGTTTTGATGATTAGAAAGATTATATTTCACTAAATTTCAAATGCTTTGGCATGAAGTTATTTCCTCATCACTTTTGCAATCCTGTGTATATTTTGTATTCATTTGCCCAGATGCACATTTGTAACTTCTAGAATACATAATGGCCACTTTTGGAATAGATGTGTTAATTTTATATATTTTTAAACAAATAATTTTGGTATTCATCCTCCTTGTTGTCTTTATATGTGATTTTATTTATTACTATTCTTAGATTTTATAAATTGCATCTCTTATTACATTTTTATTGTGATTATTTTTTAGAATGTGATTTTGAATGTTTATCTTATTTCTTTTCACGAATTTTACACTTACAAATTTATTTTCAATTTTACATATTTTTATTTCATTAAGGTTCTTTTTTCTGTCATTATTTTCCTAGTAAAATTGTCTAGCTTTTCTCTCATTTATGAACTTAATTAGGAGAATGACCTAATTCACAAAGAAAAATAAAGGTAATTGCATATAAAAATCTTAGCCATTCATGTGTGTGTGTATATATATATATTTCAAAAAAATACAATTGTTGAGCTCACTTATGTACAGAGCTAATGGCTGAAGTGGATATATAGGAAATTGAGAAGAACATTCAACACTGAAGAATTGGCATTGAAAGTCACTCAAGATTGTTAACTTATTCATCATCTATTTATTAATGTTTTCTTTCAGTAATTCCTTAGTTTTTCCTCTTATTCATAAATTTGTTAAACAATTATAAAGAAAAATGACCACTTTCAATTTAGTGGGAATATTTACCACTTCATCCATGTCAATGAAATATTCCCAAAGAAAAAGACAACTGTACTGTGTTCTGATAGTAAGCTGAATAAATGTGGGTGTGCCTGGAAAATATAGGACCTGAGGTATGGGGTATGGACATCCAATACAAGAAATACTAAAGTACAGTTTTGGCTTGACAGGAAAGGCAAAAATGAGAAGCAGGTATTCAAAGACAAACTGAAGCACATAGGAAATATTAATATGGGTGAAATATAAAAGAGTAATTTTGCTTGATGTTTTAAAAAATATGGTTTTAAAGCAAAATTATAATATTGTATTCTGAGGGAAATGTTGAAATAGTAATTCTAAGTCAACTCTCTGATGCTCAGTGTATATACTCTAATTTTTAGAGAAACGAGGTAAAAAGTTTTTTCTGAAAATTCTTCACATTCAGGTGGAATTACTCATGAAATTCCAGTTAAATAATAAGATAACTATTAAATTTTAGAAAAACCTAAGAAGGGAAAACTTTAATAAGTGATTCTATTTGGAGATGATAACTGTTAGTGGCTTTTCTCCAGCATTTCAATTGATATGTGTGTATATATATATGTAATGTAATGTACTAATTAAAGTATACCATCTTATAAAAAAGAAATAAAAGTAATTTAAAAAATAGTTGGAAAATTATAAGTAAAGCAGTAAATGTATTTAATTTGCTAAATTATATCATATTCCATTTAATAGCAATACCTCAGGAGATAACTCACATGAGTTTAAATAATTCTTTCACATACTACAGGTGATGTGTGTTTAGTAATGATGTCTCCTGATTGTGTCAATATCATGGGTATTTGCGTTTACTGTGGATCATCTCATATGCTTATCAATGACAAAATTAATTCTTTATTTTTCTGTAGATTTGTGAATAATCTTTATCTGTTTTTAACTAAGTTGTAAAACCTTTATTTTCTCTTTATATTCTCCAAAATAGACTGGAAAAGTTCTGTGATTGAGTATTTCATTTTGTGATACACCTTGTGTAGTTATTCTCAACAGAGTTTGTCCAACACCTGCCTAAGGGTGGATGGTGTATTGACAGGGTCTCATTCCAGATGGTTACATTATACATTTTAATAGGGAATCTTCATATTCTGTGCCAGTGCCACCAAATTGTCTTCCTAATTTTGGACTATTGACTATGAGAGATCTTCAATTTGATGTCTGGATCACAGATCATCATTATCAATCTAATTTTCTACAACAAATTGTCCCCTCATTTTTTTTTCCCCAGAAGCATCTGCTGCCTTGCAAGGATTACATTAAACTTTAGCTTGGATTTCAAGTTTAGGTTTGCTGTGTATAATTTGTACAGCCTTGAACAGCTGGCTATCACTTTTTCTTTCCCATTTCCCTCACAGTTGAAATGATTTACCACCTGTAGATGCATCCTGTTTCTTCTGTGTTCATTCGTTAGGTTAATTAACTTTTTTTTTTCATACAAGCCTTAATAGTTAATTCAACTATAAACAGCTAAAGGGTGTTCATTGTTGTACTACAGCAACTGTGTTGAGAAGTCTGTAAATTAAATGTATCAATTTTTCAGAAAGGCAAAGCAGTTCTCCCAGCAAATATTATAATAAAGCTCAGTCATTTTAAAAACTATTTGATTTTGATATTAGATCATGTAGACTATAAATGTAAACAATCATTTTTGGTCTGAAAACAAACTTCTTTGTCTTCATAATTTCCCCTTTTCCCCCCTTCAGAAATATCTTTTTTATTACCACAATCAGGAAGCCTGTTTTATTTCCAATATACCCCCAGGTTGTGATATTTTCCTGGTGGCCTTATGTTCAATTTACAGCTAAAAATGCTTTTTCCCAATTTCCCTTGCCATCTTTTTTACATACCTCAATTAACATGGTTCTTCTTTTACAACAAGTTAGAATTTCTAAAATGATAGAGTCAAGATGTTGACAAAAATTATTTTGTATTTTTAGTTCAGTAAATTTTCCTTGAGCAACATGGATGTAAAATCATATGTTTTTATCGAGTAACTTATAGCAGTTAGCTCTGCTTCAGTTAACATTGGAATGGAGCAGCACTCCAGCTAAGTCCTTTGGGGCATAATTTCCATGCCACCACAAATTTTCTTGTCTCCAACTCTATCTGGAGCTGTTCCATCAGCAACTAGTTTTAAGCAGTCTGATTAGTCTTGTTTAGGTATAGCTGGATAGCCTCCTAACCCAAACATTGCTATAGGCATATTACTTCTTTTTTAGGGGCTTCTCTGATGCCATGGAAGATGACACTTGTGATAGACCAGGTGACAATCACACAAGCACACTTAAAAGGGAACATCTGCACTACAGGACCAGTCTTGACTATTTGGGTATCAGCTGGTGGCTAAATGGTTCCCACTTTTATCAGTGGGCAGAGGATTTGGGAGGAAGGAGATTTACTTTTTAGCTTTGATCGCAGAAATAGCCCAATGTCCAGATGTTGACCTATCAGCTTTCCAGTGTCAGTGGAGAGCCACCGAACTTCCCTTTGATGCTCTCTGGTCACACCTCTGCCCAGAAATTCCTCTGTTACTTCCAGGGTGTGGTTTCTGTTAACATTTGTGTTGATGGCAAGTAAAAGTTACCAATGGAGAACCCACTAGAATGAAGCTGTCCATTTGTTCATGCTTCGTTTTTCCAAGGGTACATTGTAATTCTGCTTTTCTTGTTATGCCTCTGAAGGGAATTTAATACCCAAGAATTTAGGATTTACCTTTCAGGGAGGCAGACCATTGTGACATAAAGTTATTTTTTTCTTTCTGTACTTGTCCTTGATTAGATGAAACCAATGTGGGAAATACTTTTAGTTTAAACCACTTTTACCCTATTTCTCTTCCCCAGGTTTGCTTTAGAGTCAATGGCAAACTCTTAAGACACGACTGCTTGATAAGAACTCATGAATGCATTTTATTTGGAGATTCAATATCTATAAAAAGCTAACAGGAGTCTTTAAACTGCCTTGAAGCTTCAGTTTAATACTTAAAAATATGACTTTTTTTCATTTTTTAATGCACAACACCATACAATAGACTCTCTAGATCATTAAAAAGGAGTCACTGAGCATGTTGACTGGTCATTCTTAGCAGTGGTCACCTCTCCAATGCTTTTTTGGATTGATTTTCCCTCTCTCTTTTGTCTACTCTACTGGCTTCTCATTTCTCCCCTCCAGGATCATTTTCCAAATCAATAGGCACCATTTGATTCAAGTTGTGCTTTAAAGGAGACCCAGGTTTAGACATAGTTACTATCATTGATATGTGTTTTTATATAATTTTCTTTCTTCTTTTGGTAGTTGACAAATCCAATTCTCTAAGGAAAAAACTGTGTAACTACATCTTATATAACTAAAGTAAAATAATAACAAACTGCACACTTTCTAAAATGGGACTTGTGGGACATATATTTGAATATTCAGTTCTGTGATAGGTCTACAACTATAAAAAAGTTTTCATGAATATAAAAAAATGGCATAACCTCAAATATTGTAAAACTAGTGATGGTACAATTGTGGGTATTATTATCAATGAAAAATATATAAGTACCCTACTTAAGAAACATTGGAAACTTTCCTTTAGTATCTATGTGTGTCACTGCCCACATTTAATATATTCTCTTTATCCATGGAAAATGCCTAACATAAGGGGCTGAAAGGAGTGTAGGATTACATGCTTTTTGGTCAGTCCGAGTGAATGGCGGGTGCAGTGTGGTGTGCTAATTTCTTCTGCACAAGTTAAAGCTGTGCTATTACTCCTCTCTGAGCTCCAAGAGAAAATGAAGCACAAAGGAAAAAAAAATTTGAAATGCATGGACCTGTAGCAAAGGAAACATACACATTCACATACAATGCTTAACACATGTTTTCATCTCTGCTTATTTGTTGTATTTTTAACTTTATAAAATTTCAATCATTAAATAAGTCTGAAAAAATAAAATTACTACAGTAAAAGTTATGTAATCTCTTCCACTGAAACAGACATTTTAATTTAAGGCAAGGTATTCTGTTTCCTAGCATCCCTTTGCTCTGTGACTATTTTCAGATTTTCATTAATGAGCAAAATAAAAGAAAAATTAGGTAGCTTTGTATTTGTCTTTCATTAACCATTTGTTTTATTGTTTTGAACATAGAATTTATCTTTGAAAAACAGGCAATTTAAGAAAAAAATATAAAATTGAAGTGAAATTTATAAATAGCTATTGATTTTACAGTATCATTGTTGGAACCTATAAAAGCAAAAAATTATCTCAGCTAAAATTTGAGTATAAAAGTGAAGAAACTGAAAGATTCTAAAGTTGGGAGAAATAAAAAAAATTGTATAAACTTTCAGTAGGACTACATTTCCAAAAGCCTCTGCTTATACCAAATCCTGTTATCCAATATTAAAATATTTGGATATGGACATGGACTGAGAGATGTGGGGATGATGGGATGGGGTGCAGGATGGAGGGGATAAAGGGGGCAAAAATGGGACAACTGTAATAGCACACTCGATAAAATATACCAAAAAATGCTTAACATAATAATAAAATAAAATATTTAAAAATAGTAATTTAAGAAGTTTACATAGTTATTATTACACAATACACACATATATTGAATATATTATGGAAACAAACTTATTCTCCTCATACATGCCTTACTGCTTTTATTATTGTACATTATATGTACCGATTACATTAAGTGATTGAAATAGATTGGACAGGAGTAAGGGGAAAAAAGGATGTTTACAATGTTTTGACTTGGAAAACTGTGTGAATAATAGTTTTGTCAAAACTAAGAGAGAGTGTACAGGAAGGGGATTCTTGTTTTCACAAGGTCCAGTTTGAATATGAGGTCTTATGCCTTTTGATGTCTTTTCCAGAACCAGTCATCCAGCACTCATCTGTCCATCCCACCATTCAAGTTCACTGGGACGTCAGCATCTGCGTTACTTTTGCTGATGAATTTAATTGGGGGTAAATGCTTCATACTGATGTTTTATAATATCAAGATTGTTTTGTCAATCATTACATTTTTAATATTATTTAAAGTGTGGCATTTTGATTATTTCAAACAACCCTTTTCTTTTTTATGTGATTTCACCTATAAAGAAATAATGTTCTAACATGAAGGATCCAGAGGTTCTGGGCATATGGGAAGGTCTCCTCAAAAGAGCAGAGGTAATCAAATTTATGTTAGTAAGCATTATAAAAACTCAGGATTATATTTTGAAAATATTTTATGCCGGATATTACACTATATAAAGCAAACTTCTCATTTTCATTAAGATAAGGATTTACTTTAAACAGCTCATAAAAATTGTGCTTCTTTTATCACAAATATTTTTATAAATTTTAAATACAAATTGATTCATATAACAGTTTGCATATATTTGAATTAATACTAATAATTTAAGAATTCTTATAAAATGTAATGTCTGATATAACATAAGGAATCTTTAGAAGCATGATGTTTTTCCAACTTTATTTATTTATTTATTGCTTCAGCATAGTAGTTACTATCCCTTTTGAGCTATTTTTTACTTATTTTATCTTTATAATTCTTTTTTTCTCCTTTTGTACAAAGAGCTCTCTGATGTGAGGCAAGAGATAGCTATGTTATCAGAACAAATTGGATTAAGTTTTTAACTCAACTTGGTATTTCTTGCAATGGTTATACCCCTTTGGCTATTTTCTTTGCATCAGCCAATTATAGTACTTGAACAAGGAATTAATTTTCCAGGATGCAGTATGAGTACGTAGTATCTATTTTTAAAGGACATTTTCTTCCTTTTATGATTCTGACTAATGATTCCTACCTCCTGAAGGAAAAAGTCACAAAAGTTTCTTTTCTCTTGCCTGCAAAAGCAGGCAAACTTGGCTGTAGCAATTAGACACATCCAGTCGAGACTGCTTCAGGAGAAGTAAAGGTGAAACCGCAGGTATTGATGACATCAAGGGTACTTAGATTCCAAAAGTTTCAATCATTTCAAGGTTGACATTCAATTTAGAATGATTGGCAACTTGAGACACGAAAGTGAAACTAAGGAACTTAAATTTTAAAACTCCATTTCTAGGTCTTATTGATATTACTAATTTTAATTGATATTGATAAAAATAGTATAAAGAAATTAGAAGGAGTAGGAAACTACATCTTAACAAAATCCTTTGCATGGGGATTTGCTGAGACCAGATAGCTGGGACAGGATAAAATTCCCCTGACTGGTGTGGCTCAGTTGGTTGGGTGTCGTCCCGCAAACCAGAAAGTCACAGGTTCCATTCCCGCTCAGGGCACATGCCTGGCCTGCAAAAGCAACAGATCGTGTTTCTCTCTCACATTGATGTTTCTCTCCCTTTCTTTCTCCCTCCCTTCCTGACTCTCTGAAAAAATAAATAAATATTTTTTTTTAAAAAAAGTAAATTCTCATACCTATTTTCTGTTAAAGTATGAGTTTTATTGCACTTACTAATAATACTGGTGAGAGTGATTACATGAACTATTATGTATGAAGTACCTGTGACTGCACTTGGGAAATAAAGAGATTTCAATGAACATTTGTCTACTTCTACTTTGATAATGCTTGTTTTTCCTTGTGTGTCTGATTAGTTCATTGGTAACATTATTTTTAAAGTCCCTATCATTTCTGGAATAAAATATATATTATGCATGCTGTTACATTATCACAGGTGCCCTAAATTAAATCAATTTTAAAATCACCTGTCCCCAAAGAGTGTCAGACCCCACAGGACTGCTACCACCCCACTTCAGATAGCCACAGCAAGCAGTCCGACGTGGCTACAAAGTGCAGGTTCTCACTGCCCTCCTAGAGCTGTTCCTAGAACTCAGGGGAACACTGATGTTTAGCAGTTTAATTAAGGAAACGGTAAAGAGTGCAGATGAACACCCAGATGAAGAGATATACAAAGAGCAGGTCCAGGAGTCTTCCTAATGATGGAGCTTCTGTCCACATGGAGTTGGGGTGCATCACCTTCCAGATATGTGGATGTGTTCACTAACCTGGAAATTCTCTGAATCCCGTATTATTAGGATGTTTATGGAGGCTTCATTATGTAAGAATGATTAACAATTAACTCCATTTTCATCCCTTCTCAAGAGAATGTGGAGTGGAACTGAAAACTCGAAGCTTTTAATCATGTGTTGTTTTTTCCGATGACCTGCCCTCATTCAGGTGCTCAGCCCAGACATGCCTCATTAGAACAGAAGACACTCCTATCATTCAGGAAAGTACAAAAGTTTAGGAGTCCTGGATCAGAACCTGGGGTCAAAGACTAAATATTAAAAGATGCTCATATCTCCCAGGAAATTTCAAGGGTAATTTTAGGAGCTCTATGCCAGGCAATATCAATATAGGTTTCTTATAATCTCACACATCTGAATACCCAGTTTTCCCAGCACTGCTTATTGAAAAAGCTGTCCTTTCCCAATTGTGTATTCTTGGTGACCTGACTGAAACTTACTTAACTGTATGCAGTTGGATTTCTGAGTTCACTGTACTCTTCTTTTGGTCTGTGTGGCTGTTTTTATGCCAATACCATAGAGTTTTGATTACTCTAGCTGCGTACTATAATTTGAAATCGGGGAGTATGATACCTCTAGCTTTGTTCTTCTGTCTCAAGTTTACTTTGCTGATTTAGGGTCTTAATAGTTCCATATAAATTTTAGTATTATTTCCTCTTTCTATTAAAGAAGTCATTGGAATTTTGATAATGATTGCATTGAATCGGTAAATTTCTTAGGGTAGTATAGACATCTTAATTATATTAATTCTTTTAATGCATTAAAAACAGGATATCTTTCTATTTATTTGTGTCTTCTTCAATTGCTGTTGTGAACATTTTATAATTTTCAGCATATAGACCTTTCCCTTCCTGGGTTATGTATTCCTAAGTATTTTTATTCTTTTTGATGCTATCAAAAATAGAATTATTTTATGTTGTATTTCATTATTTATTATTAAAATTCAATTTATTGAAGTGAAATTGGTTAATAATATTTTATAGGTTGCAGGTGAATAATTCTTTAATGCATTTTCTGTATATTGCTTTGTGTACCCACCTTCCAACATTACATCTTCCTCTGTCACTATACATTCGACTCCTTTTACCCTCTATTGCTTCCACTCCTGTTCCCTCTCATAAACACCATACTGTTGTCTACGAGTTTTTGTCTGCTGCTTTCAATTATATATCATACATATAAGTAAAATCATATGGTTTTTGACTTTTATAAAACTAAAAGACTTATGCACAACAAAAGAAACCACCAACAAAACAATAAGGCAACCAATTGAATGGGAGAAAATATTAGCAAACAAAAGCTCTGACAAGCAGTTAATATCTGAAATATGTAAAGAACTCATACAACTCTAAACCAAACAAACAAACAATCCAGTTAGAAAATAGGCAGAGGACCTGAACAGAAACCTCCCCCAAGAAGACATACAAAAGGCCAACATATAAGAAAAAATATTCAACTTCACTAGTTATTAGGAAAATGCCAACAAAGTTACCATGAAATACCACCTCACACTTATTAGAATGGCTACCATCAAGAAAACAAGTGATGACAAGTGTTGCTGAGGTTGTAGAGAAAAAGGAACCCTCATTTACTGTTGGTGGGATTATTTTCTTGGCTTACTTTTGGATACATCTTTGAGTCACAGTTGCACTAACAAAATGAGAAGCCTATTAACAGACCATGAAGTACCAAGGCTTTCAAATTTAATTATATAAGTTCTTCAGTGAATATATTGATAAAGAGAATTTCCCAATTCATGTATTGTAAGTGACATAAAACTCAGTTTATAATATTTAATAATATTTTTGGAAGGTTTTGGATTTGGGCAGCATATCCATGATAATAAAAATAAAAAGATTTATATAAACACACAATATAATATACAGATGATGTATTGTAGAATTGTACACCTGAAACCTATATAATTTTATTCACCAATGTCCCTCCAATAAATTCAATAAAAAA
>PVJD01016653.1:0-20231 GCA_004026545.1 Mormoops blainvillei
ATCAAATAAGCAAATTAAAAAAAATTAATTGACATTTATGATGCAACTGGAATTTGAACACTAATATTTGATATTAACTTAAATTTTTTAGTTGTGATATGGTATTATGGTTATATTATTAAAAAAATAGCCCTCAGTATTTTGAACTAGTCACAGATAAAATGATACGATGTTTGGAGGGGCGTAGGTGGGGGCAGAGTTGAAACAAATTTGGCCATGGGTTGATGATCTTTGCAGCTGGGTGCAGAGGGTTTCATTATACTCCTCTGCTATTTTTATGTATGCCTGAACGTTTCTGTAATCGCAAACGATGTTTTAAAAAGAATAAATGAGGGTCCTATTTGCACGGAGTTACTGGTTTGGGTGATGGTAGTGGGGAATGGAGCTCGAAGGGAGGGACCCCTTCTAACGACACAGCAACAATGAGGCTATTATTTATCGAATCCTTATGAGCCCAATACTGTGCGAAGCCCCGCCCACGTGTTATCTTATTTCATCTTCACAGCACCCCCTTGAGCCAGGAACTATTGTTACCCGCTTTGACAGGTGAGGGAACTGTGGTTCAGAGTGTTAAGAGACCTGCTTAAAGTCACAGAGCAAGGAAGTGATCTGTAAAATGCAGGACACAGACGCAGGCTGACCCCAGGACCTCTGCTGCTGCGGTCTGAGCTTGAGTTTCCCCTCCAACACCAGCACTCTTGCTACTGCACCACCACACTGCCACTTACAAAACTGGAATCTATTTACTGTTTTCCTAAAATAAAAATGCAAACTATAGAAATAATAAAGTAGGACACCATCACTTATTTTGCTTGTGAGAAGCTAGGACACACTTCCCAACAGAGCTCAAGATTAAGGCCATTGGGGGAGTCTTTCCACAGAGACCAGGAGCTGGCAGTCGGTAGGGCCTGAGCCAGGTTTGAAGACTGAAGAAGGCATTTTCTCCATCTCTGTTTCTGTGCAAGAGAAGTCCTGCTTCTCTGAAATGAAGTTTCCCTCCCCAGGGCTGTCCTGTCTCCTTTTCTGCAAAGCAAGTGGCTATTGCTGCCCAGGGGGGACCATAGTGAGCCCAGCAACCTGGGCCTCCTGGTGCCACCATTCGAGACCTCAAATCACATTTTGCAGGAGTGAGCCCTGCGTCCCAGAGACAAAGCCCTGTCTTTGCCCACTTCATCTTTTCTATAGTGTTTAATGCACATCTGTCTTCTGAAAATGGCTAAGATGGTGATCGTTCAGTATGCTATTGCAACATTTCTAGTGCCCGTGGTAGCTTACCTACCCAAGTTCTTCTCCTGAGCCTGGTACCATCCCCCGCCTTAAAGGCAGCTACCTTTTCCTAGATGTCCATTTCCTTTTTACCAATGCTGTTCTCACCACTTCACTTAAACATATGTAGAATTTTACCCAAAACATGTACAACAATGTTTACAGCAGTGTTACTCATTATTGTCTAAACTGGAAACTACCCAAATGCCACCAGTGGTAGAACTGATCAACAAACTGTGTTCTATTCCCACACTATACAGCAAAAAAACTGAATGGATGGATTTCAACAATATGGGTGGATTGCACAAACAGAGTTGAGCAAAAGGAGCCAGACATAAAAGAAGACATAGCGCATGATGTCATTTATATAAACGCTAAAACAGATGACACTATCTCTGCTTTGGAAGACAAGAGAGTGGCCCTCCATGCGGTGAATGGTGACTGGGAGCAGGAAGGAGGGGACCTCCGAGGCGCCGGTAAGGGTCTGCTTCATGATCAAGGTACTGGTTACAAAGATGTGTTCACTTTGAGAAAAATTCACCAAGCTGTGCACTCATGATCTGTTTTTATAGAGCACTTCAATAAAAGTTCAAATATATATGCCCATTTAAAACAAAATTAGTTGCTCTCTAGTAATGCTGTTCAGCTACGTGCAAAGCAGAGTCCGACACGGCGGACCAAGAGGGGGCTCTCTAGATGACAGTAACCAACTTCACAAGAACTTGCCTGAACAGCGGGCTGTCCTCTGGCTCCTCTACCAAAGGCTCAGGACCTTACCTATATCTTCCTTGAGGTCAATTTCAGCTGTGGTCGGGTGGACAATGCCCTCCACTCTCATGGAGCCAATATGGCTGATGTCACTCTGGGTCAGGGACAGCTGCATTAGGAAGAAACGGTGGAGGGAGAGGGCAGGAAAGATGAAACCCTGTTAAAAATCTTCGTATTTTACATCCTATCTGTTCATTCTCCCAATTACTGATACTGACTGTCAACACAAAGGGCTGTACATGGAGCCACTGCCTCAAGTTTCCCAGGTGTTGGGTTTTCGTTAGGCTCTTCGGAGCTCAGTGGGTTTGATTTCCACTCTGAGGTGGGCAGCAGGCAACGAATTGCCTCCTCTTCCAGGAGCAGGAATGGGACCTCCCCTCCTCCTCCTTTCTCTCTAGCCTCTGCCTTTGTTCCCCAGTCCCGGCAACCTTGGTGTCTGGTGACATAGTCTCCAAGTAGCTCTTGCAAGGGAAGCCTGCAGTTTGCTCTCTCCTCTGCCTTCTGTTTCCTGCATCTTTCCCAGAGCAGCGCAGAGCTTTGGGGCGGGGACGCAAAGCTGGTGGCCTTGCTTGAGAAGTGATGGGCTCCAGGACCATGACCTGCCTATGTCTGGCCACCTTGCCTTTCGGGGACCACATTGCACACATGTTGGGGCTACACTTGTGAAATGCTGCCCTATGTGCTCAGAGCTTAATATAATGAAGACATTATCCGTAGTCTCCCCATGTGAGCAAGAACTTCATGTTCCCCTAGAGAAGCGAGAGAAAGCTAATCGTCATGTAACTATGGACGGCCCCTAGAGGGGACATAAATTCCACCTCTTTGCTCTTGGCTTTCATCAGTGATGAATTAGGAACCTGCCACGTTTACGCTCCTTCTAACACGCTCTTCCCAACTGCTTCAAAAGAAGTTCACACTCTACTGTGAACTTCTGCAAACATTCAGCTACCAGGGATATGATGAACTGTTTCCTTGTGGGTCTTATTGCAGCCCCAGTTGAGCTGATAGATAAAGCATCTGTTTGGTAAACTCCGATGCTGCGGGAATGAATTATTTGCATGTCTGGCTGGGCTGCAGTTGTGCTGGAGACTGTTCAAATCTCTAGTCCTGTTTGTTTTCTTCCTGCCTCCGGGAAAGGCAAGCAGACTAAATTGTTGGCAAATAATTCATTTCTAACACCAGGGATTTTCAGGAAACATATTTCTATTTTCTTTCTTTGATAAATTACATTGAGCCATGTAAGGTGACCTCCCAAAGCCTGCTTGGGAAAGTTAGCTGTGAGTGTGAGCGCGGAAGTAACGGGGCCAGGGGACTTCCCAGCAGACCCAGTAACGTCATCCTGTCTGCTGACCAGAAGGCTTAGCCTCGGCTGACCGACATCAGCACAAACAACGCTCAGCACTGGAGAGCTTGTTCACACTCACGATGCGGACACTGCCCTAGCTCTTCAGCTTAGAAATGAGTGATTCAAGACTAGAGTGAAGAGCAGATGGGGGGAGCCAGGGATTGAAGGGAGGCATCATTGCTCGTAAACGGTAGATGATAAAAATGCAATTGGGTTTTACTACAGCGCAGTACAATCCTCTTTATTACCTTCTGCCCTAGAACAAGGCTCTTAGAAGAGAGGATGGTGAACCCATCCCCTGGTCCATCTTCAGAGGTGGAATTTGAAGTTCCTTCTTTGTCGCTGTCCTTCGGTTTGGACTGTGGGTAGAAATCAGAAGGACAGATGGGGAGTCATTTGGAAAAAGCCCAAAGTGGCTCAATAAAGCTCTTCCCGTGGCTACCACCAACGTGGATAGGAAAGCAAGTGGTCAGGCATTATTTTCTGTTATTCTTGATGGAGAGAAGCAAGGGACAGCAATATAAGGGGAAAAAAAGTGTGCTGCCCAAAATGCAATGCGTTAAAGAATTCACAGTGCTGCCTGTAGTCCTCACTCAAACCTGGACACAGGTAGGTTATTCTTGCCTTCCGACGCCTATAGTTTTATGGTGACAAGCATCAGAACCAAGTGGGGTCACTCTAACACATTGCTCGACCCCCTCTCTCCCCGGGGTTTCCCTGGGGCGCTGCGGCAGCACAGTGAGCTCTTACATAATCTGCGTTCTCGCGGGCTCCCAAGCTGCGCTGTCCAATAGAACTTCCTGTGATCGTGGAAATGTCCTGTGTCTGCGCTGCTCGGTGTGACTGAGCACTCAGCTGGTGCAACCGAGGGACGGATTTTAAATTTGATTTAGTTTTAATTAAGTTAAATTCAAATTGAAATAGCCACACGTGGACAGTGGTTATTGTGCTGGGCAGCATATGAAAATATGAGTCTGCAAATGGCATCTCTGAGCTGTAGCTACTTAGCATATCTGGCTATCCCGAACACCTGGAATCCCATCAGCTGGGCTTTCGCTGCTATCTAGGGGAAACTAGAGATGTTTTAGTGTGCACCATGGAGCACTGGAGAAATGAGAAGCAGAGTTCCAGGCTATTAGCTCTCACGTATGGTTTTAGTGGGGGCAATGGAAAAGATCTGGAAACATGAAAACCACCCACATTTTGGGTTTGGAAACCAGAAGCCCCTGCCCGATGATTTGCGTGTCTCAAGGACTGCTTATTCTTCTCCATAGACAATCCTGTCATTTTCTCCCAGCACCACGCAGTGGAGAGTCCCCAGTTCTTTGGAGATGTAGCTACACCTTCATCTTTTGAACGTTCAACTTTCCTCCTGCTCTGAGAGTCCCTGGCTCACCTTTTTGGATGTCCGTGGTTTGGCAGCCTTGGATTTCTTGCCCCCCTTCTTGCCTGATGTGGCCTTCCTTCCTCTTTTCTCTGGGGGAGGGGAGAGGATAGTTTCCGACTTGCCTTTGGTCCCTCGCTTTTTGGCCAGCAGTTCGGGGTGAATTCTGGGCAGGACACCTCCACTGGCAATGGTCACTCCTTTTAGCAGCTGAAGAAAGAAACACACAAGTTCAGACAGCTAAGAGCTTTCTGATTATGTATTTCATACAATTCTAACTGCTTGCAAAACAAGGTCTAAATCTGGTCTTTGCTTTCCCAAAGAAATTGCACAAAACACAGTCTAATTGGCTTTCTGTTTCACTTGCAGAGCGTGTCTCTGTAGGTACCAAGGCCTCCTGTGATCTTGCGCAGAAAACAAAATGAGCAAAGAAAAATGAAAGGATACAGAGGTTGAGACCAGCGATGGGCTCTGGAATTCCAGACTTAACAGAGGATAAAAAGCTTCACACATGGGGAGTACAGCTTGACAAAATGAGGTTCAAAGATCCATACTAGGGCTAGACCCAGTTAATAGCAGACCAGTGGTCTCTGCACTTGTTTGATCACATAGTTCATCAGTAAAATATGTTCGACCAGGCATCTCCCAACTGCTACCTGTTTAACTAATGGGCAGGTACTACTCCACTGACACATTCTACACATCCTAGTGCAGCAATGCCCCAAGTGTGGTCTGCAGCCAGGGCTGGTGCACAAGCCATTAGGTACCCATCTGTGCCAAAGTACAAGAATCATGAGGAAGTGTCTAGAGACCTTTACAGTAAATTGACAGAGCTATTGTATATCTATTGGTCTAATAATAAAAATCTGATAGCTTGTAGATTGTATTATTTTATTTTTCTAGTAATAATCTTTTATTGTATTTTTAGACATTATCAGTCCATGATGGATTGGGAAATAAGGTTCACTTTATCACATACAGTTTGAGAAAATAAATACAAATAAAAATTCTTTAAAAAATTTTTAATATTTATTATATTTTTCCATTTCTTTTTAGACCCCTTACATCTCCCACCCCCTAGCAACCACCGCCCTGTTGTCCACGTCCATGAGTCCTTTTTCCTTTTTGCTTAATCCCTTCAACCCCTAAACTCCCCGCCACCCCACTGGCTGTCATCTGCTCTCCATCTACGAGTCTGTCTGTTTTGCTTGTTAGCTCAGTTTATTCATTAGATTCCATATGAGTGAAATCATATGGTATTTGTCTTTCTCTGACTGGCTTATTTCACTTAATATAATGTTCTCAAGGTCCATCCACACTGCTGCAAAGGGTAAAATTTTCTTCTTTTTTATGGTCAAGTAGACTTCCATTGTGTAAATGTCCTATAGTTTTTTTACCCACTCATCTATTGATGGACACTTGGGCTGCTTCTGTGTCTTGGCGATTGTAAATAATGTTGCGATGAATATAGGGGTGCTTATGTTCTTTTGAATTAGTGTTTTGTCTCCTTTTATGTCCGTCAAGATTGGCTTTACATATTTAGGTGCTCCTATGTTGGGTGCATAAATGTTTACTAGGGTTATATCCTCTTGTTGGTTGTTCCCTTATCATTATGTAGTATTGTTCTTTGTCTCTTACTATAGCCTTGGTTTTAAAGTCTATTTTGTCAGATATAAGTTCTGCTACCCCCAGCTTTATTTTCTTTCCCATTTGCATGCAATATCTTTTTCCAACCCTTCATTTTTAGTCTGTGTGTGTCTTTCCATCTGAGATGGGTCTCTTGAAGGCAGCATATGTATGGGTCTTATTTTCTTATCCATTAAGCTACCCTCTATCTTTTGGTTGAAGCATTTAAGTCAATTACATTTAAGGTGATTATTGATTACATAATGCCATGTGTAATGCCATTTTACTGTTAGATTGTTTTCCTCTGTTTTTTTTTTTCTTCTCTCTTTCTCTCTCTTCTTCTTCAAGCAAGCCCTTTAACATTTGTTGCAGTACTGGTTCGGCATTAACAAACTCCTTTGGCTTTTTCTTGTCTGGGAAGCTCCTTATTTCTCCTTTGATTTTCAAATGATAGCCTTGCTGTTTAAAGTAGCCTTAGTTGAAGGTCCTTGCTTTTCATCAGCTTGAATGTTTCACACCACTCCCTTCTGGCCTGAAGTATTTCTGATGAGTAGTCAGATGACAGTTTGGTGCTCCCTTGTAGGTAACTACCTGCTTTTCTCTTGTGACATTTAGGATTCTCTCCTTATCTTTAAGCCTTGTCATTTTAATTATGATGTGTCTCAGTGTAGGCCCTTTGGGTCCAACTTGTTTGGGACTCTCTGAGCTTCCTGGACTTGTGTGACTTTTTCCTTCACCAGGTTAGGGATGTTTTTGGTCATTATTTCTTCAAAAATGTTCTCGATCCCTTGCCCGCCCTCTTCTCCTTCTGGTATTCCCATGATGCAGATGTTATGTCTCATGTTGTCTAAGATGTTTCTTAAGCTCTCCTCATTTTTTGTTTAAATATATAATCTTTATTGTATTTTTTTCATTACCATTTAGTCCCCTTATACCCCCTTCCTTCCAGCAATCACCACCCTGTTGTCCATGTCCATGAGTCATTTTTCTTTTTTGCTCAATCCGTCCACCCCCAGCTCTCCTCATTTTTTAAAATTATTTTTTTCTTCTTGCTGCTCTGCCTGATTGTTTTTTTCTACCTTGTCTTCCAAAACATGGATTCAATCCTCTAACCTCTGTTTATTTCTTCCAGTGTATTATTTATCTCAGATATTGCATTCTTTATTTTGGACTGATCCTTTTTTATGGTTTCTGCATCTTTTTTCATGCCGTTGAGTAACCTTATAATCATTATTCTAAACTATCTGATAAATTGCTGTCTAAGGCCAAACCACCCTGAATGTGCCCGATCTCATCTGATAAATTGCTTACCTCCATTTCATCTAGTTCTTCTGGAAAATTCTCTTGCCCTTTCATTTGAGGTCTGTTCCTTTGTCTTCCCATTTTGGCTCCTTCATTGTATTTTCTGCCTTAGATGTTAAACTAATCAGCTGTTAAAGCCATCAATTGTAAATCTAGTCACTCTGCAATCAGCAGTCAGGTAAGCACCACAGGGTGGGGCAGAGCAATTTCTGCAGGGAGGGCTATAGCTTCCCCTCCAGCTGATGCCATTCAGAGATGAGTGCTCTGCTTGAGAATGATGGCTCCTGCAGTATTGGGGAATGACTGAGCACATGGATCCTGATGGCTGTTCCCTCAGTTCTCTCCACAGAGCCACCAACCCCAGACTCTCCTCAAGCGTCTCTAGTCCACTCTGCCCTCCCTTTGCTGGCACCCAGGGTAAGTGGCTGCAGATGAAATTTTGTGCTTTGGCCCTTTAACAGGTTTTCTGCATCTCTGGCCATCTCTCCCTGGGAGATAATCCTGGCTGCTTTTCACAGCTGGGTGTTATCTGGGTTCTTTTCTGGCTCTGGTGCTATAGGCTGGGGAGAGTGGCTTGGGGTTTAGTCCCCACACTTCTCAGGGGGAATCCCCAGGCCACTGAAATATCCCTTCTGCACTTCAGCTGCTGTCTATGGGAGCCAAGCCAGCCCTCTTGTGCCTCCCCTGCACTCCCTACCAGTCACATTGTGGTGAAGTGATTTCTTCTGTCTGTCCATGGCTATAAGGCTTCTCTCCAGCTAGTATTCAAGATAATTTCTCTACAATTTAGTTGTAATTCCAGATTGGTCTTGGGAGGTCAGGGTAGCTTTTACTTACTCCTCCACCATTTTGGAGCCTCTTTTTCAAAAATTCTTATACTATCAACCTGCCACCTTGCTCATCCTTGGGGGTGCGTGGGACAATCACTCCACTTAGGAGTCAGTTTTAAAATATAAAAGGTCAGACCTAATACAGGAAGAAGGGCTCTCCTGCGCTCAGCAGAACCCATCATCAACAAAGTTTGGGGGAAGAAACAGTGAAAAGAGTAATAGATGTGCACTGTGCCTTCCCCAGGAATACCCTGGGCTTGTTTTTAAAGAGGGAAAGAAGGTCTGACCAGACTCAGAATATATAACAGATCTATTCCAGAGGTAATTTTATTTTTAATCTGAATGATATAGCTAAGCAGTATTGGTTCTTCTCTTATATGATCTAAGTTTTTTAGTATAAATGTTGACTAGGAACCGTAGCAGGAATGATTTTTAGCCAGCCATAGCCACATGCAATTGTGTGTTTGGCAAACCCATTTGGTGGCATGTGTCCATGCTGCAGACATACCTGATTGAGCTCCTCATCATTGGCAACTGCCAACAGGATGTGCCTTGGGGCTATCCGGGCCTTCTTGTTGTCCCTCGCGGCATTGCCAGCCAATTCTAGAATTTCCGCTGAAATTACAACGAGGGGTTAATAGGCAATCACAGAATGGGGTCTGAGCTTTCTAAAGTTTTTTGGGGGGAATGGTCTTTGAGTTTTATCACATTTATTCATTTGTGATTTTTATGTCTGGGCCTGGAAAGAAATAAAGCAAGCTGAAAATAATTTAGGTCATAGATAACTAAGATATTTTAGCAAGACCTGTAGCGAAGTCTTCCGGTTAGCCCTTGGCATTAATTTTTCTCCATCCTCCTTGGTATATGGACCTCTGATTTTTTTTTTTTTTTTTTTTGCTGAGCCCATTTCCATAGGAAGAAATGACATTTTTTTCCCCAACCTCCCTTGTTGATAAGTGTGGTCATATGACTAAGCTCTGGTTAATGAAAGGCAAACAGTCATGTTGTATGGTACTCTTTCCTTTTCTACTGGTGGACTGAGGACATGATGGCTGGAATCTGAGCAGCTATCTTTGACCAAGAGGAAGAAAGTTGTGTTTGATAGAGTAACAAGATAGAAGGAACTGAGGTACCTTATGACTGTGGAGGTTCTTACCAATCTGGACTATGTTCTGTAGACTCCTTTGGTATGAAAGACAAATAAACTCCTGTTTAAGCCACTGTGGGTAGAAGTTAGGTCTGACCAAAACAAAACCCTAACATAAGACCCAAGCTTCTTTTAGCCTACGGACAGCAGGGCCATTTCTGAGGAGAATAGTGATGTAGGTAAAGTCTTTCTTTGGTAACCTGTGGGACCATTTTCTGAATCTTGTTTTCTTCATCACTTGATGCTCCGGGTCCCTCATGTCCTAAAGGAAGGTGGATGGGAAGAACTGATTTATACTGTGGGATGGCAAAATGCTTAACCCAAGAAGTGAATTCCTAGTGAGGATGCCTGTAAGACTTGTGAAGGAAGGCATGTCGGGGCCCAGGGGATTCCCACATATCCCTCAGAACCGACACGTAGCTCTGAGTTCAACAAACATGTTCTTTGGTGAATGTGGTAGAAAGCAATTTCCGTAAAGCTATTTCATATTCTATCAAGTTTTTGAGTCAAAAAAATTTTTTTTAATTTATAGAACTTTTTTATACCACTTGTATGCTTTCTCCTTCCTCCTATTTTGTTATTTTTCTTCCTTCCTCAATTTTAGAAAGATATTCTGCTAAATCAAACTCGCCTGCCTTCAAAAGTATGAATGGGCCTATAAAGTTCCTTCCTTTAGAAAGCTAAAGGCACTGTGCCAATGAGTTGTTTCACCAATACATGGAGGAAACAGTGCTATGTGTGTGTGTGTACATAAATTTGTTGTGTGGTATGTCGGCACAGGGGTGTGTGTGTGTATGTTGGGGATTTGCTGTTACAATGGCATAAATACTAAACCCCCCAAATTAACAGGTGATTCTCTATGTCTTTACAATTAACCTAATTTCAAATAAAACAGCACATGAAATTGCCATCATTTATAAAATCCATGGCAATAAAATTAAAACTTGGCATAAGTATGCCATATCAACTAAGCAAATGTAATTAACAAAAATTAGAATAAAATAAGCATTAGAGTTAAATATTTATGTGGCATTTCCATAATGAAAAGTGCTAAATCACTGCAAATTCATCTCATAACATCCTTTCTGGGTTATTAAGCAATGAATATTGTGTTTAGTAACAACTCATTTATACAGTGGTCATGTTTCCTGAATCAAAGATTGGGGGGTGGGCACGGTAGTTTGAGAACTATGAGCCTATCCGTTGGGGCCATGGGACAGAGTATCTGAAATTAATGCCATTATTATGTAGTCATATAATAATCTGATTTGTTGTATTCAGACTGCAGCCCAACCCTTTCTTTACCTTAAAAAGTGTGCCCATCGAAAAGAAATGTCGTAATACAGCTTTCACTAATAGGCTTGCTGTGTGACTCTAGGTTAAAATGTGCAGCTTCCCATTGTGTGCAATGAAAAGGAGTTTCCTGCCCCGGCCGAGTGGCACAGTCAGCTGGAGCGTCATCCTATACACCAAAAGGTTGTGGGTTCAGTCCCTGGTCAGGGCATGTGTGTAGGCAACTGATCGATGTTTCTCTCTCCCATCAATGGTTTTCTCCCTCTCTAAAGTCAATGGACATATTCTTGGATGAGGATTAAAAAAAAAGAAGTTTCCTGCTCTTCCCCATCTCAGGGGTCCCATGCCTGGGAGGAAGGTGTACTCCACTCACCCCTTTTTCTAGGTGGGCGTAGGGGCCAAGGAGCCTCCCATTTTAAGCTTCTGAGCAATCAAATTTAATTTAGCATCTTGGACCATCACTCTCCTGACTCTGTCACTTGCATTTACAGGAAGAAGTTAAGCATCCTCCCAAGTTGATTAACTTAGCTGTCAGCACAAAAAGTGGGGCTAACGGGAAGCCCTACATTCTTGGAGCCTCCAAGAAGCCCCTGAACGTCAGGTTGTTTTCAGCTTGACAGACAGACGCACAGATGTGAAATTCACAGATGGAAAAATCTGCTGGAATCAAATGCAGCACAGAAGGGAGAGTAAAGGTAGCAATTCAGCAGGTGGCTCGAAGCAGGGCGTAGGTGAGGCCCACATGCGCCTCAGCTCCTGGCCTACCCCTTCCAAAGTCAGGTATAAGAAGGAAGCTCGATCATGTGCTCTAGAGCAAAAGCAGAGGCAGAGCTTTTTTGTTTTTTCTTTTTCTTTCTATAAAGAGGAAAACTTCTCAATGATACACAGCAGAAAATCAAGACCAAGGAGTTACTGTCTCCGCTGAATGTTTAGTCTGAACGTTTCTTGGGACAGAGACATCACCATTTAAATGTTTGAAATAACGTTCATCATTATTAATATTTTCAAATGCTGTTCCGACAAGTGCATTCATGTGAACCATAAAATAAGCATTAGAGTTAAATATTTATATGGTATTTCCATAATGAAAAGTGTTACATTGCTAAGAATTCATTCTCACATCTTTCCCACCTTATAGGTGCTACATTCTTCAGTGACTTTATTGATCTTGGGAACAAAAGTATCCTTCTATTGGCACTCAGTAGGAAAACTGGATTTATACAGCACACATTTGTCTCATGGGGAATTCTGTGGGAAGATCATTACTCTGCTAAGTGGCGGAGATGTCTATGGAAGTTTATGGACTTTCATAACAAACCTCTCAGTTCTTGGAAGTCTCACTTCCAGCAACAGTAACCATCTGGAATGCAGCTGAGTTATCTGGTAGTAAAAAAAAAAAAAGGTTTCTGCAGCCAAAAGGGATGCTGGAAAACTCACCATGCACATTATTTTGGAAGAGCCCGTGTCCTCTCATTCTGTACACAATGTGAATCGACACCGGGAACCCCAGCCCCCAGCAGATGGGAAATACCATGTTAGGTGGAAGGTTGGAACAGAGGGCGTGGAGTGGCCATTCCTTCTAGACTGTCTCCTTCCCTGGCCCCTTTTTGCTTGTATACTTGCCCACTAGGTGACAGTGCCCCTGGGGCTCTGTGTGGGCCCTTTGCCCTGCTCAGGCCACGCAGTCTTTGCGGGGAGTCACATCCATTCATGGCTGCAGTTTCCACCTACCTGCCCATGTGGTCAGATTTGCACCTCCAGCTCTGCTGTGATGTCACCTGGGACTCCTCATCTGGGTGTTCCACAGGTAAATCAAACTCCCCAAATCCAAATCACCCTCTTCCCAAACCTACTCCTTCCATCACCCAGACCTGGGAGTCACTTCCTCCTCCTCCCTCTCCCTCCCACCTCCCAGCCTCATCAACCTCACACACCTTTGCCCCTCTTCTCCACGCTTGCTGCCATTCTCTTCCAGCCCTGAAAATGGTAATGGCTGTCTAAATGGTTTCCCTGTCCCCAGTTTGTCCTCCTCAGGATCCATGCCAACAAGGCCCCTGCTAGGTCATAGGTGTCTCTGGGCAAATTAGAAAGATGTACAGTGTCCCTTCCTCAAGACACTTGACCTCACTGATTTGCTCAGAATCAGACCCTTGACTGCCATCTGCTGGAAATGCTCATAATAAATATATGAGGGGGGAACACCCTCAAAACCAGAATTTATTGATAAAAAATCGTGTATTTATTCTTACATGTTTAAACTTCAGTCACCTTCAAAGTACTCTTCATTTGACGTAATACACCTATTGAGATGTTTTTTTCCACTGGTCAAAACAGTTTTTGAACTCGTAGATTTTGATGCCTTTTAGTGCTTCTGCTGTTTCTTGTTTCACCTCTTCCGCACTGGCAAAATGTTTCCCTTTGAGGACAATTTTTTTAATCCGGAGATACAAAAAAAAAGTTGCTTGGGGTGAGATCAGGTAAATAGGGACGGCGGGGCCCGGGGTCATGCTGTTTTTGGTCAGCGCAGTGTGGGCGGGTGTGGCTGTGAATCACTCATCATGAAATGGGCAAACATGTTGAAAAAGTCTTCGGAGAAAATTCATTGAGGTTGTGTGCAGCCTCTCATAATACCACCAGCTGGAACACTGACACAGATGGGTTCCTGGGACACTCACCTAGTGGGGGAGGCCTGTACTACAAGGGGCCTGCCCTCCAGAAGATAATTCCAGGTTTTTGGGGCCCCCCTCCTACTGTCTTTGAGGTCCAGGATGTGAATGGTAGTCCCTTGAATGGATGTCCCTGTGCAGGGTATAACTTGCACAACCACACGTCTTTTCAAAACACAAATGTACTAAATGAAAATCATTAGATAAAAAAATGCTTGGTGTTAAATGGAGAGACCCAGCTGTCCGGAAATGATGTATAAATGACGGATTTCTACGTTACACGGTGATTTCATGAGGTGCCCTGAATGTCAACCCTGATTGGAGACCTGTTTATCTTCTCAATTAAAAATACATCACACTTTCTCAGCATAAAAATGGTAAATTATTCATTCTCAATATCTTATATTTATGTTTTATCTATTGCTGATGAATACAAAATTATTTTTCCAGAATTTGGGGCTTGCTTTTTTAGTCCATTTTCCCTCAGTTACGCTGGAAATGTGAACTGGGTTAAACACTTGGGTTGTTCCCATTTTTTGGCTGTTGTGTATAATGCTGTATGAACATTTGTGTGTAAGTATCTGTTTCAGTGTCTGATTTAAATTCTTTTGGGGCATATACCTAGTACTGGGATTGCTGGGTCATACAACAATTCTTTTCAATTTTTTAAAAAAGAGTTTTAAAAATGTATTTTATATTTAGACAGAAGGGGAGGGAGAAAGAGAGAAACATCAATGTGTGGTTGCCTCTCCACGCCCCCTACTGGGGGACCTGGCCTGCAACGCAGGCATGTGCCCAGACTGGGGAATCGAACCGGTGACCCTTGGGTTCGCAGGCCGATGCTCGATCCACTGAGCTACACCAGCTGGGGGTAATCCTTTTAAATTTTTGAAGAAAAATCACACTGTTTTCCATAGCCACTATTTTTCATTTTTCCATAGCCACTTTTCATTCCCACCAGCAATGCACAAGGGTTCCAATTCCTCTACATCCTCGCCAACACAGGACAAAGTCTTAAATGCATAAAATGCACTGGATGACTAGAAAAAACTGATTACACTGAAGTATAGTTTTCATAGTATTGAAAAATCTGGGATACAGGAGGCTCTATGCTTCTTTATTAACACATTAAATAATAAGATCTAGTGGCAGGTCTAATAAACTACTACGCTTCTGGAGCAGTGATGAGTATAAATGACATTCTAGATAGTTATAACAATGGGAATATAATTAAAAAATGTCAGTAATTTCAAATGGTGAAAAAGTCCCAGTTGCCGCTGACACTACTGTGGTTTGTTGCCCACATTCATAAAGAAAGGAAATGCTAAATTTCAGGTCCAGTTAGTGAAACTGAAGCTAGAACCCAGGCTCAAGCATCTCCTGTATCACACCCTCTCCCACCTCCCACCCCGCCAACTGCCACCTCCTCTCACTTCCCTTCTTGTGGGCCAAACTCCCTAGAAGAGTCCTCAACCCCTTAGTCTCCTTCCCACAGCTTCTGCTCCTCAACCCATTGCAGTTTGGCTCTGATCATCCACACCGTCCTCGCCAAGGTTGCCGTGACCTGGAGGTGGCTAGGTCTGTTGTCTTTGCCTGGTTTCATCGCTGTGACCCCTGACGGTTACCGACTCCCTCTCCTTCCCTCGGTCTGTAGGGCCCCGGCTCTCACGTCTTTCTCCTTAACTTCTGGCTGCCCTTCTCAGCCTCCTTCGACACCCAGTGCCCCCCCGCCGGCCCACAGACCCGGGCACGCTGGTGCCGCTCAGGCTGGTCCTGGGCTCTCCAGTCCTGTCACTGTGCTCTCTCTGGGTAACTTCACTCGCTCCCATGGCCTTTACTGAGGTCTGCCCAAGAGGCCCTTCTATAGCTCCAGCCTAATGCTCCCTCCTGGGAGCAGCCGCTGCTGCACGGACTAAGTTGCTACCATGCGCCTGGAGCAGTGCTAAGCACTTTCCATGCATTCTCTCATGGAAGAGAGAATTACACAATTACACTAGGAGAGTAAAGTGTCATATCTAACAGTTCTCGGCTGATGGGGGCAGAGCCAGAACCCAGCGTCCCTAACCTCTCCATCTTCCAGGGCATCTTGTAGACACCAACACCTTCCAGCTCCCAAACCGAGCCCCTTAGTCTGCATCCTGTTGCTCCTCCACCATTTCCTACTTCAGCTACAGGTACCGTTCTCTGCGCACTGGGACTCCTTTTCCTTTCTTCTCGTCCTCTCGGCCAGATTCCTTACAAGAATTCTCCATCCTCTTGTCTCCAAGTCCACATCTCCACTACTCAACCCACCCAGCTTGGCCTGAAAGGAAGTAGCCAGCCAAGGCTGAAAGACTTGTGCCGACCTTGACGCCCCTTCCCCCACTCTGCTGCCCATAAGAATCATTTGGGGGAGCTTTAAAAAAACAACAACAAATCCCTGGTGCCCAGAACATGCCCCAGAATCTCCGGGGGTGAGACCCAGGCATCAGGTAGGATTTTCAGTCAATCAATTTGAGAAAAACCAGGGTTTAGGTCTTCAAACCCTTGCCTTACATTAGGAAACCACCCCTGTGCCCACCCCGCCCCGTCCCTTCCCAAAGCTCCTCCCCCTTCTCTGGCCGGTGCGTGTGCTATCTTATTATGCAGTGTTCCATGTTTGTGAGCCCTGCTAGAGTACAAGCCTTGTGACGGCAAGATCATGTCTGTCTGCTTTCTGTTGTATCTTCAAGGAGAAATTCAGTCATATTTGTGTCTTGAATGTGGAAGGTCATTTCAAGGGCGACAGGAGGCTTTCACATTGTGAACAGCCTTTTCCTAAACAAAATTAATGGATGCCTCTTCCAAAACAGCAACAAAAGGGAGCAACTAACAAACGCTCCCCCTTTTATTTATTCAACAACAGCCTGAAATTCCACTAATAATGATCCACTTCTTTGCCTTAAAACTCCTTGTCTAATTAAAATGCAAATACAGCCCCCAAATACAACACTTTAACAGAATCAATCATTATACTGTACTTTGCCCTGAATGATTTCATCAGCTCTTAATAGAAGGGGGAGAGGAAGAATTACGACATACTGAGTGCATCCTATGCGCCAGGCATTTTTACATACCTGAAGCTCAGGGAGATTCAGAAATTAGCCCAAGGTAACGGAGCTGGTGAACTGAGAAACCGGATTTAAACTGACATCAACCAAGCCAGTGCTTTCTCTCAACTCCGGCCTGAGCTTGGAGGGGAGAAAACGCACAAAAGGAAGGGAAGAGTCACAGGGAAGACAGGCCTGGGCCTCAAAAGATCAACCTCACCTTCTGTATTGGACCAAGGAAGGTGCTGGAGGCTGGGGCTGGCTGGGGAGGGGTGGGGAGGAGGAAGTAGGATATTATCGGCACTCTCATCCTTTCAGGTGCTCCTCTCTTCTAGTTCTTGTGCAACCCCTTTAGTAAATCCTGTTGGCTTTGCCTTCAAAATATGTCAGTACTCTGATCACGTCTCCATGCCTTCACTGCCTATCCCCCCACGTCTCTCACTGGATCTCTCCAACAGCCTTCCAGTTGCTCCCCCTGCTTCCACTCTTGTACCCCACCCCCAGGACTAGATCATTTCCACTGCTGCTCAAAACCCTGCAGAGCCCCCACGGCTGGCTCTTACTCCCCTCACCAGCCCATTCTCCCTTGGGCCTCACGTACAGCCCAAGCCCCCTCCCTCAACTCCAGCTCTCTGGCCCCACTCTGTTCCCCTGACACTGCCAGCACCTGCCTTCCCTCAGGTTGGGGCACCCGCCTCCACACATCTGCAGGCCCACACCCTGGCCTCCTGCAGATGCCATCCCCCCAGTAGGGCCTGTATAACTCCCCTCCCCGCTTCCTGGAACGCCCTCTCCATCCTTTCTTCCCACTTTATTTGCCCCCTAGCACTTAGCCCCATCTGATGCAGGACAGACACTCCACTTATTTGCTTGCGTCTCCCCTCCCGAGCATGTTCTGCTGGAGGGCAGGTGTTCCTCTCTGTCTTGGTCTATGCTGCATCCTCAGCATCCAGAACACCGGGCACGTGGTAGGTGTTCAAAAACTGTTGCGTGAAAGGATTATGAGAATGTAACTGGGAAACGGGATGGCGCTCTACTTTGGGAGATACTATACACTTTACAGACCTGCTGGCTCAAAGTCAGAGCGCGACCTTCAGGCTACGGTAGGCATTGCTATGGAGGCAGCCGAGGGCTCCAATCCAAGACAAATGAAAAATCCCATCAGTGGTCCAATTCTATTACCAGAGAGTAGTCTGAGGACTTAGTGTGCGCACTGACAGGTAGAAGCGTAACAGATATTTGTTGAATGAATAAATAGGGAAATGTAAGCTTTTATCTGAACCAAAGATGAACAGAGATGCCAGTGATTCAAAAAGGCCAAATTTTGTTTTATTATGCATGAAGTTTAGACTTCTGCCAAGTGAAGGCATGGGAAGTATTTAATTACTTTAATAATACGAATGCTATTCTGGGGCAGTGTAGTACAGCAGAAGGCGTACGGCTGAGGGTCGAAGGGCCACAGAGAACCCCCGCTCCCTGCTCAGAGGCTGCGGGGTCTCTGGGTCCTCAAGTGGTTTCCAGTCTCATTGGGTGACGTGGGCCTATCAGATTGTTTTAAAATTTCATTCGCCCTTTTTCAAAGTCCTTCCTCTCCATCCCAGAGTCAGCAGATTTCCCCTCAGGTCTCTGGGTTCTGCCCCAGGCCCAGGGAATCAAACCACCAGGGGAGGGGTGCAGCCAGGAACGAGCATTTTATTTTTCTTTGAAGTTTTATTTTTATTTTTTTACTTTTATTTTATTGACTTAGAGAGAGGAAGAGAAAGAGAGAGAGAGAGAGAGAGAGAGAAAAGAGAGAGAGATATTTGTTGTTCTACTTATTTATTCATTGATTGATTCTTGTATGTGCCCTGACCAGGGGTTGAACCCACAATCTTGGTGTATGCAAATGATGCTCTAACTGAACTACCTGAAAGTTATATTTTAAGCATTCCCCAAGCCTCAAGGCCTGTTGCTAAAAGACAGGCTACCATCTTGCTCCTCTGAGTGGTCCTTGAACCAGCAGCATCAGCATCACCTGGGAGCTTGTCAGAAATGCAGAGTCTCAGGCCCCACCCCAGACCTTGTCAACAAGATTCCCGGAGTGATCCCACTTTGAAAAGCACTGCTCTATCACACTTGCCTCGGTCAACCTTCAGAGCCCTGCAGCCCTCTCCTCCAGCCTCCTAGAGGACCCTCCTGAGAAACTTTTAGCCCAGGAACAAGCCTTTCATTTCACAAGACGGGACAGGCGCACTCTGCCGAGGTCTGCCTGCCTGACAGGTCCCAGGGGACAAGGTTTCCATGGGTGGATCAAGGCAAACCTTTCATCAGTGACGCTGTTCGGTGACTGACAGGGGACCAAGAGGGTAGAATAGGACCACACATTTAAAGAGGAAGAGATAGCTCTTGAGAAAGAATTAGGGTGGGAAGAGGGACCTGGGGTGGAGACTGGGCCCAGCCCTGCCGCACCTGGGGGGTTTCATGCTGTGGCTGCCGGGGCACGGCTTCTGGGTAGACAGTTTGGGGAGGTTTGCTTTTTTCCTCCGGTGGACTTCCCAAGGGATTTAACCCTGGTGTCTGGGGAATTTGTTAACCGTGGGTAGAGTCAGAGACATTGTTGCTAATGGCTAAAAGGACCCCTTCAATGAACTAATCACACTTATTTAGATATATTTTTATTTTGATATATTTATATATATTTTTAAAGCATCCTTGAAATTGTGAAGTATGATTTCTGTTTATGACAGAAGAGTACAACAAAAAAATGAAATAGAAAGTTACTCAGATATATAGAGAACAGACACAGCAAAACTCACCTCTTAGTAAAAAAAAAAAAAATTTAACAACCAGTACGGGAAACTATTTCCTATGTACCCATTGTAGACAGAGAACCATCACTGTAAAGGAGCAAAATTAGAAGATTATTGGCTTCATGGAACCAACTTAAGATGCTTTTGATGCTCTGGTCAATGTTATTTATGGACACTGAGTCCTAGTTTTAATACAGCAGGAGAACTGATGTTTAACGAGGCCTTTGATATAAAGCGAGGGCCGCTTTTACATAACGAATAGCAACCCCTGCCCATCCTCCCCGTAGTTTCTCTTCTTTGGGAACCTAGATTTTTACACATTGCATTTGCCTACACGAGACACACCTTTTTCAGGGCTGGTGTGGAAAAGCCGCTCTACTGTGGGTTCTCTTCCTCCCGTGTTGATCATCTGTCCTCCTTATGCCCTCTTCTCTCCCCCAAAGCCTGCAGAAATGGATTTTAGCCAAGCAGGCAAGCTGAAACCCAGCTACCACCCACAGTGGCCCTGAGACAGCATCCTTCCCAGCCTGCGGGCGGGCGAGAGGGGTGGGGTCTGATTTGGGAGTGCATCACTGGGCCCTCGAGGTCGCATTACCTGCCAGGTACTCGATGACTGCCGCCATGTACACGGGAGCACCCACGCTGATCCGGTACTTGAATGTCCCTTTCTTCAGGTAACGCATCAGCCTCCCCACTGGGAAGATGACACCGGCCCTGGCTGAACGGGACAGCTTGGACATTTTCTTC
>PVJD01016654.1:0-20239 GCA_004026545.1 Mormoops blainvillei
ACACCACACTGACCTGAACGAAGGGGGAAAGGGGGCATGGGGGTCCATGAACTGGGGGGTTGGCGGAGATGGGGGAGGCCCCTGAGTGGCAGGTGAGCTGCGGGGATGGGGGGGAGGGGCCGCTGCACCTACTCACCTCCCTTCCCTCCCCACTCCCAGCCCAGCTCCCTTCCAGGTGGGGCCCCTTTAAATATAAGGTTCTTTCTTCCCTGAGGAGGCCCCTCCCCCAGTCTCCTAGGCAGCCAGGTAAACAAGCCTGACCCCCAGGCTGCTGACATGGCCTCCCCTTGCTCTGGGGACCCCAGCAAAGCAAGTCTGCCACCTCCCCCTGCACCTGCCCCAGGTGAGACACTGGGTCGGGGGCCGGGATGGAGGTGAGGGGGCGCCGGTGGCGCCTGGGGCTCTGAGGCTGGGACGAAGGGGGCAGCCAGCCCGGCCCCTCCTCCTGGGGGAGGGAGGGCTCTGCCAGGGTCGCACGGCGGGACAGGGCTGGAGGGGCAGGGGCGCCATGCCTCGGCTGACAGCCTGCTCCCCTTGCTCTGGTCAGGGCCAGCGTCCCTGCAGCGCCCCCGGGGGCCCAGCACCCTTTGCACCCTGAGCCTGGAGATGGGGCAGGGTCCTCCTCACTCCTCAGGGCTCCTTCCGGATCATTCTCTGGCCCTACTCCCCCACCACATCCCTAACCGCCCCACCCCGCACTCAGAAGTACACTCTACTGCCCCTCTAGGGCGGGCTAGCCATCCCCCACCTGAGGTTGTTTCTCCCACCCCCCCACCTCTTCGAACTTTGGATTCTGCCCACTGACCCTCTCTCCGTCTGCTGTCGAAACAGTGGTGATTCCTTCTCTCACACTGACCCCTCAGTCCCCCAGACTCCTCTCAAAGTACCTTGTCCCCCCACCCCCCGAGCCACCCATGCCCTGGGCGTGCCCCGGGCCTTGTCGGTACGCGAACTGCAGCCCAGCCCAGACCCCCGTCTCAGGAGTTGCACCCCAGCTCAGGCCCTCTGGGGCAGGACTCCAGCACTCCTTGATGGGGGGGAGGCATAATTTCTGGCAAGTTCCCACCTCTTCCCATGCGTCCTGCCTCCCTCTCTCCCCCTCTCTCTCGCCCCCTCTGCAGGATCATCACGCCCTCCCTCCTGGCCCTCTCGGTTTTGTTGTGTCAGCCTGGCAGCGCCCCAACTTTCCACCTACTGCTCCCCTGGGTCCACACAGCCCAGCAGAGCTGGGGGAACTCAGCCGCCCTCATGCCTGCGGGGCCTTCTGTGAGGCGGGACCCCTGCGTCCTTCCTCTGTCCGACTTCTCCCCAAGCCCCCGCCCTCCTCACGCTTAGCTGGGGGCCTGGCCCCCCTTCACCGAGAAACTGAAACCACCAGAAGAGGACTCCTGTGGGTTTGGGGCGCCATGGGCCCCCGCCTCCCTTCACTTGTGCCCGCGGGTGCTGTCCACCCTCACCTGCTCCCATGCATGACCCAGGCCGCTGTTTGTCCTGTTCCTCCCCTCCTTGTCATGGTCCCCCCACTCCGAGCCCTTCCCCGACCCTCTGCCGCATCAGGACACTTGGCCTCTTCACAAGGTCTCCCCATCAACACAGAAGTGGGCTGCTATTTATCCCATCTCTTGACCCCACTTCCCTTTCAGCAACCCAATTTATCTGCTCCTCGTTTACAGCAAAACTCCTCAGAAAGGCTATTTATACCCACCGCCTCCCGATTGTTCCTTTCCATTCGCTCTCGAACCCACTCGAGCCAGTCCTTCCTTTCGGGTACTTCGCTAAAGCGGCCGAGCCTGAGGCCAGGTCTCAGGCCTCACTGGTGTGGCCTGCTGGCGGCCTGCGGCTCGGGCCCTTGCTCCGGCGTGGCCCCCGGTGCTCCTCCTGCAGCTCTGCCGGCGCCCCCTCCTCTCCCTGACCTGGAGAGGGGAAGGGCCTCTTCTATCCTCACATCCTTGGTGATCCCAGTTCTGTGGCTTCAAATATCACCTTTCAGGCGTCTGTCCTAGCCTGGAGCCCGCGCCCCAACGGCAGGCTCATAGCCAGCGTCCTCTGTGCCTCCCTCCTGGCCCGTGTGAAGGCACCCGCCTCCCCAAGGCAGTCTCTTGGCTCCCCGCCCCCAGTACGCTCCTCTGAGCCATCCCCATCTCAGTAAGTGGGGCCCCCTTTCTTCCAGCTGCTGAGGACGAAAACCTCAGTGTCTTCCTGCTTTCTTCACTCCTGCCCGCACCCTCTCCATCGGCAGGCCCTGTTGTTTCTGTCTTCGAGGCGAACGCAGCAGCCCTGAGCACCTCTCACCGCCGCCCTGGCCTCGCCGGCAGCCCCCTGCCCCAGGTTACTGCCCCGGCTGCCTCGTGCTCCCCCTGCCGCCCTCACCCCTCCCACTCGTCTGCGCCACGACAGCCACACTCGCCTGGCTCCCTGCAAGTCAGAGGGCATCAACCCTCTCATGCACCCTGGGGCTCTCTCCTCGCCTCTGCTGGGGGCCCCATCCACAACTACCGACTTCACTACGGTCCCTCCCCTGGCTGCCTGCCTGTCTGCTGGTGCTGAACCTGAGGCCAGGCCAGTGGCTCAAACATTAGGGCAGCCCTGCAGCTCCAGCTGCTCGTCCCAGAGGCCTCAGGGAGAGGGCCTCCCGATGGACAGACAGGAGAGGGACGCACAGGACGGGCTGCTGTGGGTGCAGGCGCCACCCTTTAGCCCATCCTGGAGGGAGAGCCCGGGCGCGCGGCTCGGGAGCTGTCCGCGGTGCTGAGCGCCGCAGCCGGTGCCGCGGTTTGGGCGCTGTCCGCGGTGCTGGGCGTCTCCGTGCTCCCGCGGGCTCGCTTTGCTTTCCGCATCATCCTGCGGCTGAGCTAAGAAAAATGCTTTCAGGTGATAAGGCGGGCTCGCGGATGCCTTCTCACCTGTGAGGGCGGCAGAACATGCTTGATGGTTCCCATTTTCTAGAAGGAGAAACCGAGACGCAGGGGAGTTAAACCACTAGTCCAGGTTCTCCCTGGTAGAAGGTAGGGCCTCCGACCCCGGTCTACCCGGCCTTTGCCCGGGAGCGAGTGCGCAAGGACCTGAACGTGCGGTTCGCAGCTCTGACACCTGGCACAGCGCCTGTCTGCACACATGGTGCCGTGAGAACCTGTGTGAAGGGGCGGAGATTGATCACCCAGCGGCTCTGGAGCCAGGAGGGCGCGGCCAAGTGGAAAGGCACTGCCCAGCCAGCGGTCTGGCCCAGGGTTAGGCCCGGCCATGGAGCAGCAGCCCGAGTCGCCACCTGGGGCCATGGGTGCGCTTCGAGGGCGCAAAGGCTCCAAACCAGGGGCAAAGTGCCGTGTTCACACACACGCGATTTTCTGAGAGTGGGTCCCTGGATTTCACCAGACCCTCCAGGAATCCACACGAGACTCACTGTAAGACCACAGGACAGAGGCCTAGCGACTTTGACATTTCTCCTTTGACCTGCCCCCAGGGAGGGGGCCCTCCAGCGACAGAAATGACTTACCTTCCAACCTGACCCCTGTCCCCTGTGGAGCCAGCAGTGCCAGGCTGGGAACTGGACTCTCACCCTGGGCTCCTCCCCACTTTGATCTAAAAGGTCTGGCATTTGGCCCCCCAACCTGCCCCCAGTGGGGTGTCTCTCCTGTCCCTGTCCTTACTTCATCCTTATGACCTGGATGAGACCTGACCTCTGGGCTGGGCTCCCACAGTCCGTTCCCCGCACAGCCCAGAGTCAACTTTCCATGGAGAGGGGCTAGGCCACGCCCCTCCCCATTCATCATGGCCGGTGGGATGAGCCCAGAGCCCCGAGCTCGTCTGGGGGGCCCTGCCTGGCGCGCCTGGCCCAACTATCCAGGCTCCTCCCCACGTGGACCTTTGCACCCAAATAATATTTAGTGGCATATATTCCTCCACATCATTCGGGGTCTTCCTGCCCTTCGTAGTCTGGGGACACTCTCGCCAACATGGTCCGCGGCTCAGCCATGCGGCGTGTTCTCCTCCTCTCTCCCCATTATCCCGTCGGTTTGGTGGCTCTGCCTTGCACGGTGGTCACTTAGCCCTATCCCTCATGACCCGGCCCCACAGGTCCGGCCACGTCACAGGAGATCCGCTTCCCGGACATCTATGGCGGGGACACGCAGCTCTGGGAGGCGCACTTCCGAGGCATCGGCCGTGCCTACCGCGCACTGGGCAAGGAGGACGACTTTGCCATCCGTGTGCTCACAGAGGACTTCACGCTGCCCTTCCCATTTGCCTGGCCGCCGGGGCCTGACCCTGCCAACGGGCCACTCTTCTATGACCCGCGTGACCGCAGCGGCTTTGACTTCCTGCTGCGGGGCCCAGGCGCACCGCCCCCCGCGCTGCTGCAGCCCCTGCACAACACGGCCCAGGCGGCCCTACGCAAGCAGCACCTGGAGCGCCTGGCACTGAGCTACGCCCAGGCAGGCGCTGGCCAGCGGCCTGGCCTCATGTTCCTGGCACCTGGGCCTTCCACCAGCACCACCTTCAAGGGGCCTGCGGGGTCTGAGTCCGCCACGCCCAATGGGAGCACCCCCAGACTTGGCTAGCCCCTCATACCCCCGGGAAGTTAGTAAAGCGTTCTCCTGCTTCTCCTCCTCTGCGGCTCTTTGCTGGACATACCTGGGCCGGCCTCTGGTACCTGCTGGGCCCTGATCCCTGCTCTGCCCTCAGGCCAGACAGTGGGACAGGAGAGCCACACGGACCTCAAATGGAGGGTGAACAAAGGAGCAAAGTCAGAGTGGCAGGTGGGACGGGGCGGTCAGTTGTGGCCAGAGGGAGGAGGACCTGGGACAGGGAGGGCGGTGGCTGGGCTGCCCCCAGTGCCTACCCTCGGGGGTCCTAGCCACAGCCCTGGGGTGGGAGTGGGTGGCTCTGCCGGGACACCAAGGTCCTGGCTCCGCTGAGGAGCTGCTGGGATCTGGTTCCTGGTGTGTCTGACTCCAAGTTCACGCCCAGCAGTTTTCCCGTTTTCCACGACAGGTGCACTGGGATGCGGAAGGCAGCGGATGGGGAGGCGGAGGCAAGGGCAGCAGGTGTCAGAGCAGAGAGGAGGAGACAGAAGGGGCAGAGAGAGCAGGGTGGGCGGGGCAGGGGCTCTGGCGGCAAAGGGACACCAAGGCAGGAACACCACGCGGTGCATGCCCCTGCACTGCAGCTCCCCGCCCACCCGCTGGCTCTGGGGAAAGAGGGGGTGCCTCCTGCGTCCTACTTTGGGGCTGAGAGGATTCCCTGAGTGAGGAACAGCGCCAGGGGCTGGCCTCCGTCTGGGGAGCATCGCCCTTTCCCGGTGACAAGCCGCGGCAGAGACCTGCCTGCCGCGGGCTGGCGGGCAGCAGGGCCGGGCCGCTGGGTGCGGGCGCCAGAGGCCCAGGTCCCCTCTCGCTGGGGGCTGGGTGCCGGTGCGGCGGGCAGGCTGGGGGGGGTGTTCTCACTTGAGTGCCGATACAATCAGAGCTTTGCTTTTTTCCCTTTCTTTTAATTCGAGGTTTATTTATAGCTTCGTAGTCATGGGTAGAGATGTTTTTTCCAAAGCCTTGCTTGAAGAACTAGTGACAGGAAATGCTGGCCTCAGAGGCCTGGGGCTCTGGAAGAGGTGTGTCCAGCACCCCTCCCCCACAGGTGGCCCCAGAAGACCCTTAGCTCCCGCTCCAGCCCCCTTCCCAGCCACGGTCATGTTTCTTTACTGTTACACAGATGCACGCAGTTACCGTATAACAGTTTACATCTGAATTGCGATGGGGCAACAGCAATGATGACATTAATGTTCATGTCCCACATTGCATATTAATTGTTCGGGTTCCCCCCAGAAGCAATCCCTTTACCTGGATTCAAGTGCAGGAAGTTTACTTGGGAGATGACACTTGGAAACACAGGGAAGGGGGTGAGGAAGGGAGACAGAGGAGGGAAAGAAACCAGTGACAGGTGTGACATAGAGCAAGTGTCCCCTATGGGCAGTGGGGACCCTGGGAGACAGCGTGGGGCATAGCTCAGACCTGTCCCGCCCCAGGGACTAGGACGTCCCCCAGGGACATGGGCCCTGGCAGGTCTGCTTGCCCTGGGGGTACTGAGTGCTCGCCTCTCTCAGGGACAGAAATGGGGAGTAAGTCTCTAAAAACTTTCACAAGTTAACAGAGACATTTCATGACCGTGGAGTGTGATACGAATTTGGAGTTTATCTTTAGTACGTTAAGTAGAAATTTTTCTAGAACTGTGACTGGGATATAAATTTGCTGAGCAGAGGGGCTGGGCCCCCTGAGGGACCCCCTTCCATTCTAGGTGCAGTTGGAGCCCTGGGGAGAAGGTAGGGTGCTGGGGTGTCAACTCCGCACCCTGAGGCTGCGTTCTCTCTACCTGGTGGCCACCACAGGCTTTCGAGGACCACGGAAAACCTCACACCCTTTGGTATCAAAGGGGCCAACTCCCCAATTTCCCAGGAACAGGGTCAGGTGGGGCCCCTCTTCTCCGCTCCAGTTTCCTCAGGAACGGACTCTGAGGAGCAGCGAGGACGTTTAATTAATTGCAATTACAGTCTTCAAAGGAAGCCAAGAGTTGAAAGTTGTTCCTAATTACTGTGTTATGATGTCGGCCAGCTCCCCAAATTGATTGTGTTACAATTTCTGATGGAGGATTAATTGAGTTGTGTTGAGGACCCACTTCACGTCCCTCCCCGTCGGATAACGTCCTTGTTCGGCCGAGGAAGGCTGGGCTGGGACGGATGGCAATGAGCGTGGGCCGAGGGAGGCCGAGGGCAACCGCCTGGAGCAGGACCCCAAGGCCAAGACCTCTGGGTGCGAGTGGAGGCTGGACGGCCAGAGTGGCGCCTCGCGGTCACCAGAGCCGCTGGCCAAGTGCCCCCTGCTCCTGCCTTCCGGCACTTCCCGGGCAGGCCCGTGCCCCCAGCCCCGTGCGGTTGGGTGGTGACCTCTGGCCAGTGAGTCGTGGGCACTGTGACATCTGTCACTTCTGGGCCAGAGCACCTATTGCCAGAGCAACACCCTCTGTAGCCTTGTCCCTCTGCCATGGTGACTGGGCGCCTGAGACAGTGGCTCCTTCATCACCCTGACGCCCGGGGCCCCCGCCGCGTGAGGGACAAATAGCCACTGTCGCCCTGTCCCGGGGGTTTCGGGCTTGTCCCCTCCCGTAGCGCAGTCTAGCCTCTCCGGACCAGTTCGGGCTCCTGCAGGCCGGAAGGCCTGCTGCAGAGTGGGCAGGCCCAGTGCAGACAAGGAGGGGCCTGCTCCCCACGGTGACGGTGGCGGTGGGCATCGAACCAGGGCGGGCGCCCCTGAGCTCCCTGTGGAGAGGACATGCAGACGAAGTGGATGTGTGGCTTACGTGGAGCTGCTGCCTCTCTGTGCCTCAGTTTCCTCACTAGTGGCCCCGGAGGCCTTGAGGACTGGTAAGGGGAGGGAGCCTGTGGACACGTGTCACGGACGGCAGGCCCTGTGGGCCACGGGCTCTGTGGGTCGTGGGGCTGCGAGCTTGTGTCGTCCTTCTCCTTCCTTCCGAGGGCTCACGGTCCTCCAGGCCTGTCCTCCGGGCGACTACAGGCATAAGGAAGTACTTGCCGTCTGGGTGCTCAGTGGCTCAGAGGGAGGCCACTGGGGTGGGGAGATCCGAGCAGAACCCTCAGGGAAAGGAGGCTGGGAGGCGGACCGCTGGGGGCGGGACGGCGGGCGGTGGGTGCCAAGGCGGGTGGAAGTGGAGGATGGAGGTGTGCCCTGTGGGACCAGGACCTGAGCGAGGGGCTTTGGCCTGTGCCATGGGTAGGGCTGGAGCAGACATGACATGATCTTATGAATGCTTTCGAACAGGCATTCATAAGGGGGGGACAGTTCTTGGCCCCCTCCTAGGAGAACCCAGTTCTTGGGGGATGAAGAAACCTCACTCTTACGTACAAAGCACAGACATGCATCCAGCCGCCTGGCAGACGCAGCCCTCTGTGGGATTAACATTTTGGGGGACAAGTTAGAAATAAATAGATGAAAAGGCTCCTTAGGGGTGCGTATGGGGGGTGGGACAAGGAAAGAGAAGCAGAGACGCGCTGGCTGGAAGGAGCCCCCCGCTGCTGTGGGTGGAACCTGGGCTGGGCGCAGGGGCTGGGCTGCGGGCCCCGAGGGGCGGGGCAGCGGCGGGCTTCCCTGAGGGCCCGACGGGAACCGAGAGGGGCAGAGAAGTCGGGGAGGCCAGGGTCCGGCGGCAGCGGCGGGAAGGACCCCGACGGCAGTGCAGGCCCTGTGTGGTGAGGGCCTGTGGGCTCACCAGCGTGTTGGGGACACAGGCTGGGTGCAGGAGGAGGACAGGTGTGGCGGTGGCTCAGATGCTTGGACAGGCCAGCAGCGGTGCGGGCGGGGCCCCTCGGCGTGGCAGGCCCTAGGGCTTGGCATCTGTGAGATGGGCCCTGATGCTGGGCCCGCAGGCGCTTCCTCTCTGCGGGGTGCGGACTGTCCCCGGCAGGAGGCACCGAGGCCCTTTCGGGCCCCAGCGCTGGGATGCTGCTGGGTGACGAGTGCTCCCATGGCCCTGTAATTACTGAGCGCTAACGAGCCCTGAAATTAAATTAAGAAGAGGAGCTGACGGCCGACATCTCTTCTCTCTCCACCGCGGGAGACTTAATGAGAATCTTGGGGAGAGATGGAGTCTGGGGAGGGGCGCTTAGGGCAGGCCACGCCTCGTGGCTCCGGGAGGGTGGAGGCCGGAGGTGTGCGGGGTATTCTGATATTCAGGCGTCCCCTGCGCTCACGTGGAGCCCAGGAACAGGGTATGCCTGAGAGCACCCCGGCCCCAGACCAGGTGGGTCCCATCGGTCCCCCTTTGCCCAGTTGGGGAAACTGAGGCAGGCTCAGTTCAAGGCCTGTCTCTGGCCACAGGACTGACCAAGTCTCCCCCAGCCATTGAGGCCTTGCACCTGGAGGCTCAAAGCTCCGGTGTCTGTGGCAGGTGGGGTGTCCTCGGGGTGGGCCTCTGTCCTCTGACCCCGGCCCTGTCGGCAGCCACCAGCCCCGCTGGGTCGCCGCCAGTTCCCAGGCTGAGCGCTGGAAAAAGCCTCAAGGAGCCCCCGCGCTCCCCTTAAAGACGCGATTGTTCCAAATCCACGGTTCCGAGATGGCCGCCCGCCCCTCCCGGGGCACTTCCTCGCTCCTGCAGTCAGTTCTACATTAATCACGGCTAATTGCTAGCGGGAGCCGTTTATGTCAAGAGTCATTATTCCCGGGAATAAAGAGAAATAAAAGATGGTTCCTTTCAGGAAGCCGGGAGGAACAGGCCAGGCCCGGAAGAGGTCCCCCAGCCCCGGCGGCCCACATCCAGTGGCTCCAAGTGACATGTGACAAATGGGGGCCCCTGGCCTCCACTAAATATTCAGAGAAATGAGCACATCCAGTACATTCACGCGTTTTTCTGAACTTGTCGTGAGTTTCCTTGAAACCAAGGAGGGTTTTTTTCCTTTCTCCTTTTTTTGGCAACAACAGCTGGGAATAAGTTGACACTTTCTAAAAACTGTCACTGATTGCTTGGGAAGGGGCCGGGGAGGAGCCCCACGCTTGCCAAGCCCCTGGGCCCTGATCTGAGCTCGCACACCAGGCGGGGACCCTGGCTTTGCAGGGGACTTGTGGTGGGAGGTCAGGGGACTAGTGAGCCCAAGAGAGGGTGGGCAGGTGCCACCCCGGGGCCCGAGGGGCTGCCAGAGAGGGTTCCCTGCACGTTGCTCGGTTTTACCCCAGTGTCTGTGTTTTCATTTTTGGGGGGGACATGCCTCGAACCAGCTCACTGACCGGGATACTCGGTCGTTATTTTCTTTGAATCGGGGTATTGTGTCGGGTGTCTGCCACCTCCAGCTGACGCTGCCCCTGTGGAAACAGCGGCGCGCAGAGCTCCGAGGGTCCTGTGTGAGCGTGCGGGTGCCCCGCCCATGCGTCGGCACGCACATGCACAGACGCATGCACATGCATTTGTGTACATGTGTGTGCATGAGTGTGAGTCTTTGGGTGGCTGTGCACAAATGACACGGAGGCCTTTGGGGTCCTCTTGCCTGTCTATCTCAGCAGCTCTCTGAGCTCTGCGACTTTAGGTGCACTTTACTGGTGAGGAGACTGAGGCTGAGAGGGCGGAGGGGACTTGCCTGAGGTCCCCAATGACAACTGCCCCAGCCTGGGCGCCTGTGTCTGCAAGGTCCACTCAAAACCGCAGAAGTCCACGTGCACAGTGGGGCCGGTGGGTGGGGTGGGCAGGACATAGTGTCTGGAGCCTTCCTGCCTCCGCCGTCTCTCCCTCCTCTCTGGCTGGCTGCTGGCCTCCCTGGGCTGCGTCTCCGCTGGCCCTGGGGAGTTTCTGGCTCCTCCCGTCTCAGGTTCCGCTACAGCCCCCCCGGACACAGTGCCCAGTGGCAGCTCCGGAGGCCTGGCAGCCCCTCCCCACCCCGGGGCACCCTGTGGAGACAGTGTGCAAAGCCCTTTCCGTGTGTCCCCCGTAGCCCCGTGAGGGAGTGGACTCCGCCTCATCCACACGGCCAAGCCCTGGGAAATGGTGACCCTTTTAGAAAGTCCTGCATCTCAGCTTCTCTTGTGTCCCTGCCTCATCGCTTGGTTAGGCTGCCCGGCTCCTTCCCTCTCATCACCCTCCATCCTCCCAGGAGAGTACCTGAGCTTCCAGCTACCTCAGAAAGACTCAGGCTCGCCCCCAGGTGTCATCTCACTGGCTGTCCCATTCTGGGCAGGTGTCTGAGCCTCAGTTCCCATTTCCTCGTCCAAAAGGTGTGGTGAGGCAAGAAGAGTGTGTGCAGCCTGGGACCCCCAGAGGACCGGGGACCAGGTGGGGACACCAACCTCGCCACCCGCTAGGAATCTCCCGGTCCCCAAGCGTGCCGGGCCACCTCCGCCACGCTTCGGAGTCTCAGCTACGGACCAGATGGTGTTTTGAGCATTTTAATAAGAGCTATTTGCAGTGTTGCTGCCATAAAAAAATTCCTGCTTAATGAGCAAATGCATGTCGGTAGCAAGTTAGAGGCTCTTGGATGTTTTAAATATTATGTACGTCGTGTTCGTGTTAACAAACCTGATTTTTAATTACACCTTCCCCGCTGCCTGGCGGGGCTGTGGTTGGGGACGGGAGGAAAAAAATCAGGCAAAAGGAGTGAGGTTTGCCGTCAGCAACGACCGCCAGTGTCTCCGGGTCCTCCCCTCGCAGACACCGCATTGGTGCCTGTGCAGACACGGGGGCCTGGCAGGGATCCTGGCCGCCCACCGCGCCGACACTGCCCTCTCAGTCGCGTGCCGAGCCCCGGCCCTGGTCATAGGCTGAGCCCCGGCCCTGGGCACTAACTGACCCTAATTACAAACTTAGCCCTATTCCTGGTCACGGTCTGAGCCCTGGCCCCAGCTACGGGCTGAGCCCAAGTCGTGTTCAGGGGCTAAGCCCTTGGACGCGCCCGGACAATCTCAGCCCCCTTGCTGGGGCTTCCCGTGGGGACAAGCTCGGAGGCTCTGAGCCTGCAGCCAAGCCCGAGGACCCCAAGAGGATGGCCGAGGCCCCAGGAAGGCGGTGCTGGGATGGGCCCTTGCCGATGGCTGAGACGTGACCCCCCACTTCCCGGGCGCCCAAGTGTCTTTCCTTCCCTAATTCAGGCCGCAGCTTTGGTGCCTGCTCGGTGGTGAGCATTCGGAGGGCTCCCAGGCCCTGGTGGTCTCCAGGGCCGTTCCACAGGCCTGCACGTGCGTATTTCTGACCCCCTAACTGTCCCAGGCAATTTCTGTTAACTCTGCCTCTCACAGATGATCTCTGGGCGGCTCTGGGAGGTAACAGGTCCCACACCATCATGGCGACTGTCAGCACCTCCAGGGCTAGGGTTTTGGGCAGGGCCAGGGTCCTCCCCAGGTGGGGCCCCAAGAGCAGTGGTTCCTGGGAGGTCTGGTGCGTCGGTCTCAGGACGCAGCTACGCACGGAGGCAGGGGCCAATGGAGGTGACCGCTCCTGGCAGACGGGCCCTGTTGCTACCACCAGGGGTTAAATGTCGAAGGAGCCACGTGCGGGAAGTGGGATGACACTTCGCTGAGCAGACCCTTCAAAATGCTGGGCCCTGTTCCGGGAGGAGGAAGTCGAGGCACACGAGAGACTCCTGCTGTCCCGGAGCGAGTCGCCGTCCATCGGTTCTCAAAGTGCAGTCCGCGGAGCCCCAAGTAGGGTCCTCAGGGTGCCTTCAGGGGGCCCACGACGTCAAAACCACCCTCAGAACAGCAGCCACACGTTGTCTGCCTCTTTTGTGTTGACATTTGAGTGGAGGGGACAGGGGCCGGGACAGGTGAAATGACGGGTGGCTCCACACACTACTGGCTGTCACCGGACCTTCAGTGCCACACGCTCGCAGGGCAGCTCCCGCCGGAGTTGCTTTCAGTGCAGTCGCGTTGGTGGCACGGGGAAATGCTGCCGTGGGTCTCAGCCCGGAGGGCGCGCCTGCACTCAGCTCTGCGGGAGGAGGCGGTAGGCGGGCCCAGCCCCCTCTGCCTGGTGATGGGTGTCTTGAGAAAATATAGTTGGCTGTTGTTTTGAGTTGCAAGCTCAACTAGCTGCTTGTGGGGGGAGAACTGCAGTCCTGGTGGCCTTCCTTGTGGGTGGCCTCTGCAGCCTGGACGTCAGCCCTGGCTCTGCCACCCTCCGTGGGCCCTGCCGGGCTTATGTGCCGAGGCCACCGAGGACTGGCCGGCCAGGAGTGGTGGGGAGCAGGAGACAAGGCCATAGCCTCAGGGACACCTGTGCTGAGACCTGATGCCGGCCCCGCAGCCCAGCGGCCCCGGTGGGTCCCTCAGCTCCTGGGACCTTTCCTCCCATCCGCAACAGGACAGTCACGCCTTCTTCGAAGGCGAGAGAGTGTCAAGTGCCCGGCATTTGTAGAGATTCTGAAAATGACTCCAACGATGGCTGGAAATGATAACTTTCTTGCAAACCTTGTAAGTCCTCACATGTCTCTTTCCAAGAGTGGGAAACTGAGGCTCCGAGGAGGAAGCTGGCCTGTCTGGGGACCCATGTGAGCCGGGGTCGCAGTGAAGCCTGTCGGCCGCCCGGCTCCCTTCCCCGCCAGCCCCCCTCAGCCCCGGGGGTCCCCCACACCCCCACCCCAGCCCTGGTGTACAGTTTGGGACTCTGCAGGGCCGAGTTCTCGGGTGACCCCCCATCTGTAGTTGGCTCCCTGGCTGTTGTCATGGGAATTGCCTTCTCGTCGCCGCCGGCCGCTGCCCTGGGAGGCTGGGTCAGAAGACGACGAAAGACTGGAGCCGAGTGAGCAGGGATGGGCCGGCTGCTCATCGCTGTCCCATAGAGGGACGTGCAGTGGGTGCTTGGGGCCACGTGGTCACCCTTGCGCCAGAGGGGAGTGGGGCGCAGGGCTGAGGTTAGGGCTAGAGGGGGCTGGCAAGGTGCGTTTTAAGATGGCACCCCTCCCCGCCAAGATGCAGACGGGCCACCTCTTGTCGCCTTCTTCCTGAGTTAGTTCATTAGAGACCACTGCCCTCCTGGGTGGCGGTGGGGGTCAAGGGTGGGGTGGCATTATGGGACCCCACAGCTGCTGTCCCTCCTCCGATCTCTTCACCTCTGCCGGGGCCGGGACGTGGTGGGGAGACTCATGGAGGGACCAGGGCGTTTGTCACCCTGTCACGTTGTTTTTAATCAGCCCGCTCCAGGCTGGCCAGGGAGCTGAAGAAGGAGCCCCTCTGAGGGGCCCACGCCCCCCCCAGTGCCCTTTTGGAAGCCAACACATTTGGAAGGAACTGGAACCCGTCGCCGGCACGGGCGGCGGTCTGGGCTGGAGGCCGAGCTTCTGAGAAAGTAAATTCTAATTAAAGCAGAAGTTAATCCTCTTCCCCAGCTACCTGCTATCTCCGGCCAGATGAGCAAAAGGGTTATGCGGCTAATTAATGTTATCGCTCTTTAGTTTTATTTACAGAAGCAGATATAACTCACGTGGCTTTGAGGGAGCTGAAGGGGAAACAAAAAATTTTTTTCTTCACGTTAAAAGAATTAATTACCTTGATCCTCCCTCCGCATTCTAATCACAGACCGGCAGCTGCCCTCTCCCTGCTCCCACGCCCGTGGGGGGCCCCCTCTGATGAACCGGGCGCGCTCCCTGGGGTGCGGGGGGAGGGGACAAGGCCGAGGATTGCGGAGCAGCGGGGAGAGGGAGGCACCGCAGAGGGCTGGCTGTCCACGCGAGCAGGACCCGGCAGATGGGATGATTTACAGTTTCTGACGTGGGCTGTTTTTGTTACCCAGTTAAATAGACTCTAAATACCACATTAAAATCTTGAAAAGTTCCTGGCAGATTAATACATCATACTGATGGCTCTGGCGTTCAGCACGTTTTGGGGGCGGTCTGAGTCGTTTGGTGACTGCTCTCGGTCGCTTCCCTGGAGGGTCTGAGCCGGGGGTCCTGGAAGGGAGGGGCAGCTGAGGTGGTGGCGGCAGGAAGCCAGGTGTGGCCAAGGACCCCACTGCCCCTTCACTAGAGGAAATGAAGGCTCAAAAATGCAGACGAGCCGCCAGTTGCCTGGTGACTCACGCACAGCGTGACCCAGTGCAGGAGTGCAGGGCACCCTTGGGCATTGGCCTGGCTCAGCCAGCACCTAGCACCAGGCTTCAGGGAAGCCGCTTGGTCCCCACCCGCCCCCAGGCCACAGTTTCCACACCTGTGACATGGGGTGAAGCTGCCGTCCTGCGTGCCGTGGGGCTGGGGAGGAGGTGGCACACACCTGCGAAGGTGCCGCCCGGCTACGCGGCACGGCAGCTGCCCTCCCTGAGCCCGGTCCCTTCATCTCCTTCACAGGGAGAAGACAGGACCCTGACCCGCCAGCAGGTGAGCCTGGGATCGACATCCCCGTGATCCGAGGTGGGACTTCTGAAGAGCAGGGGAGGGGCTGGGAGGGCGGGGGGGGGGGAAGGGCCGGTTGCTTCCAGGGGAGTAAAGTCAGCCTGACTTCGAAGAACCACCTCCCCCGACCCCCCCACCCAGAGAACAGCTGCACAGAGTCTGAAAGAGTACCCCTCCCCTCCCCCTAGCAAAGACATCCTGGTGTGTTTTTCCCTCCTTGAATGAGGGAAAGAAATGGCACTGAGTAGAGAGTAATTATCCAAATTGAGGCGGAAATCAGTCATGAAAGCGAGAGAAATGAAGAGGCCCAGCCGGACCTTCCCCTCCCCTGGGCTCTTGTCCTCCTGCCCCGCCTGCTGCTCTGCCTGTCTGCGGCCTCCTCCTTCCTGCCTGGGGACAAGAGCGCTCTCGGCTCTGGTGGCCTGTCCCTTGCCGCCTCCCTCCCGAACCCCCTTGGCATCCCCCTCCCTGTCCCAGGGCCCAGAGGAAAAACATTTCAGCTTCCTAGCGTCAAAAAATTGTAAAAAAAAAAAAAAAAAAATCTTAAAGTAGTGGAGACATCTAATTCTTTCCCTTCTCTTTTTAAAAATGACACTAGGTTTCCCAGTGGAACAGCGAAGGGTGCAGGGATGTCCATGAGCAGGGCGGACAGAAGGTGCTCAGAGACCCGCAGCCCTGGAGCCCCCCGGGACCAGCCCGGCAAACCAGGCGGCTCCGGGAGAGCCGCTGCACTTTCCTTGAAGAAAGCCGTCCAGCGCTAAAACAGACAGCAGAGCACAGCGGTGTTCCCGAGGTCGGCTCACCTGCCGTGGAATCGGTGGGTTTCCAGTGTAGCGTTCAGGGGTTTTCATGGACTCACGGCTCTGCGCCACCCTCACCAGAGCCGTCCCCTCAGGGAGAGCCCCCAAGCCGGCTGGCCGTCACCCACCTGCCGCTCCCCGCCCACATCCCCTTCGCGGCCCCGAGTCGGCTTTCTGTCTCTGTGGTTTGTCTAGTCTGGACGCTCCACGCATGTGGGCTCGCACGGCACGGGGCCTTCTGTGTCTGGCTTCTGTCACTTAGCATGAGGCTGTCGAGGTTCATCGGCGCTGCAGTGCGTTTCGGGCGCCGTTCCTTCCTTGTGGTCAAACACCGTGTATTCAGTTGTGGGGACCAACCACGTTGTCCACCCGGGCCTGGGTGGACGGGCGCTGGGCTGTTTCCACCTTTGGCTTGTGCGAGTAATGCTGCTGGGGTCACTGGGTGCCAGAGGTCGTGTGGGCGCAGCTCTTCCGTCCTCTCGGCTCCGTGCCCAGGAGAGGACCTGCCTGTCCCAGGCAGGCTGTCCCACGCGGTGGCACCATTTCGCCTTCCCACCCGCAGTGTGTGAGGTTCCAGCTCCTCCCCCTCCTCACCCACACTCATCATCCCGCTGGGTGTGACGTGGCATCTCAGTGTGCGCTGAACATTTTTAAGCCAAACTTTGACAAACTTGTTGGACCCCCGAGCCCCTCTCCGAAGGACAAGGAGGTAGAAGCGCTCCCCACCCCGACACGCTGGCCTCATGCAGGGCTGTGGGGGGTGGGCCGTGGTCATGTGACGGCTTCGCCATGGGCACCCAGTGTGCAGGGCCCACGTGGGGTGGCGACGTTTAGTGTGTGTCAGATAAACCCAGGAGTGAATGCGCGAAGGCGTGCGTGAGTCGTGGATGGCTTGAACTTGCACCGCCGCCTCCTGAGGCTGGAGGCGGAGGTGGGCGGATGGGGACTCTGAGGCACAAGGGCCGGAGTCACGCCCTGGCCTCGGCAGAGCTGGGGTCCCACCCAGGTGGGCCTGGCCCTTTGGCAGGCAGCTGGGGCCCCCGGACTGCGGCCCCTGTGAACCGGCCCTGCGCAGGCCTGGGGCTGGGGCCACGGTGAGCCTCCCGCCCTGATTTGGTTATGTGACAGGTCACAGCTGACCTGGGGCAGGGGGGATGACCCCAGATGGACCTGGCCGGCCGGATTGGCTCATCTCCCCACCACTGAGGGGCTTCGGTGGTGCACGCTCGGTGGGCGTGGACAGACGTGTGGCGGCGTGTGTCCGCCATTCCAGGACCATGCAGAGCACTTTCACTGCTCCCCAAATCCTCTGTGCTCTAGCTTTCGTCCCTCCCCCAGCCCCCCGCCACTGCCGGCCTTCTCACTGTCCCCATAGCGTGGCCTTTTCCGGAAGGTCGTACAGCTGCATTCGCACCGCGTGTAGCCTTTTCAGGTTGGCCTCTTTCGCTCAGCAACGCGCAGCTAAGGTTTGGTTCCTCTGTCTTTTCGTGACCGGACAGCTCGTTTCTTTTCAGCGCTGCATAACGGCCCGCCGCCTGCGTGGGCCACAGCTCACCTCTGCACCCACAGAGTTCCTGCTGCTGGCTTTCACAGAGTGCCCCCAGCCAAGCCTGCATGGGCACCCAACTCGGGGGGCCCGGCCCAATGGGGCTCAAGAGAATGCTTGTTGACTGACTGGCAGATGGGACTGATAACCAAGGGGGTTGCGGCCTGCCCTCCACGAAACCGTCCACCAGCAGGTGGAAGCTAGAACAGGTAGCGCTGTCAGGTGCCTGGGGTGTGACCTGAGGGAGTCGCTTCCCTTTTGAGCTTCCATTCCCCTGTCTGAAGGTTGGGACCAGGGAAGCAGTTGCCCCGTGAGGCCCTTGTGGGGCTCCAGTGGGGACACTGGTGACGGCGCGAGCAGTCCTGGGCAGCTGAGATGGCAGCATCCCTCCCCAGGGGTGTGGGGGGTGGACTGTAGATGGGGCACCTGGAGCACGGGAGGCGGCAGCCGCTGTCACATCCATGGGCCCCACGTGGAGGCTGAGGAGGACGTGTGAGTGAGAGGGCAGCCAGGTTGGGTCGCTGCATTCAGGCCACTTAGAAGAACACAGGCCCCACCTCCTCCTGGGTGAATGACCTGCCAAGGTCGCCTGGGTTTGCTGCTGCAACAGCCAGCCCGTGCTCAGTATGTCACCGTTAGACTGTTCGTTTCTTCCTCATGCAAATCCTGCCATGGGGTGGCAGGGGCGAGGTTGGGGACTCCACTCCACAGAGTCACCCAGAGCTCCAGGATAACAGGGAGGGCGCGGCTGTGCCTGCCGGGAAGCCCGTTGGGAGATGCGGGACAGGCAAAAGGGCTGGGGAGCTTCACTGTCCTAGTCCCTGTGGCCCCAGCACGGAACGGCCTGAGGGGCCTCTTTGCTTCACTGAACGATGGGGACACCATGTGCTGGGGACCGGGGAAGGGGCCGGCCCCGGGGTTGCATGCAGGCGGCGCCTGATAAAGGCTTAGCACCCAGTGCTGCCGGTGGATGCGGTGGGGCCCCCTGTGCCCTGTCGCCTTGCACTGCCCTGCAGGAGGGGGCGGGCCATGGGGGGGCCATGGGCTGGGAAGGGCCCCGCAGGAGCAGTTGGCCGCCAGTTGGGCCGCCGGGGGAGGGAGGGGGCAGCAGTGGCTCAGCTGCTCTCCAGAAAGTGACATTTGGAAGGAGGCGGGCCTGGGGTGCACTTAACATTTGAGTGTCACCAGCGAGTGCTCCCGGGGGCCAGCTAGACACAGTCAGCGGCCTTCGCTGGGCTGTGGAAGTTGGCAGGGAACGTGTAGGCAGGATTTAGGGGTTCAGAGGTGTGCTTCCAGCTGGCAGCTGCCTCCTCCTGCCCCGTGGGAGCTGGGGGGGGGGCGGGGGCGGGGCGGGGAGCCAGCCGAGAATCTGGCCCTTTCTCCCACCTGCTTCTCTAGGCCCCTGGGCCCGGCCCTCCAGCCCTCGTGCGGAGTCAGGGCTGAGGCCCCGCCCGGCCCTGCCAGCAGTCGTCCTAGTCTCCCCACGTGACGCCCAGCCGCCTCATCCAGACCTGACCGCTCTCCCCCAAGGGGCCCCAGGGACAGCCTGTGCTGCTTCAGGGAGGGGCCTGGTGTGGGGGCCTGGACTCACACGAGTGGCTTTGGGGACCAGCTTTCCCTCGGTGCTGATTCATGGCAGTCGGCGCGGCCCTGTCCCCACTGGGGAGATGGCCTTGCTGAGCACCTGGGGACATCACGGCTGTCCCTCCTGAGAGCAGGACCCTCGCAGACGCTGGGGGAGAGGCCGCTGCAGCCGCTGGGCTGGGCCAGGCCGGGACCTGGCCTCTGGAGCGCCTCAGGGGTGGTCACCTAGCCCTTCCTCTGCAGTCAGGGCTAACGCAAGGACACAGGCACTCGGGTCCGGGCCTCAGTTCCCAGCTTTGGGAGGAAGAGGCCTGGCTCCAGGCTCTTTGGCGGCAAGAGCCCTGCCCAGCCTCCGAGAACGAGGGGCCCGCCCCGGCTGGCTTCCTCTTCCTGATGCACCACACCTGCTGCTGGGGGCGGGCCAAGGCGGGGGGGACTCTGCCGTCTCTACTGCCACCTCGTCCATGGTCTCCATCTTGAGCAGGGGCTGAGCTCAAAGGCTGGAGACATGTCCTTGTCTTCTGGGGCATGACCCCTGGGGGTCTGATCTGGTGTGTCTCACCTCCGAAAGCCTCCCCCTGGGTGTGCCTGGCTGAACGCTGGTCACCTCTGGTCCCTGTGACCTCACCTGCACGTTCGGTTCCAGGGCCTCTCAGAGAGAAGGCGGCAGGCCACACGGGCCTCTGTGCAGACCCGCAGTGGGTCCAGAGGTTTCCGGGTCCCTCGGTGGAGGCCTGTCCCCTCTGCAGCTGGCCTGGGTCAGGTAGGCCCGGTCAGGGCCTGGGTAGCCACACCCTGAACTGCTGCCTTCCGAAGCAAGGGGGAGCCTTCCTGAGCCCCCCTTGGCAGCAGAACCTTCTTGCAGCTGTCCTGCCCCGCCCATTGGGGCTCCGCCCTTTGCTCAGGCCCAGGTGCTCCTAGTGCAGGGCTTGCTCCTCCCTCTGTGACTCACTGGGCCGGCCCAGCCGCAGCTGTCGGCGAGGAGGCCCCGCCTCTCTCCTCGGTAGCCCCAGGAGAGGGGCTAGGCTGCCCCGGGCTCCCAGGTCTTCGTCCCAGCGGGTCCCTCTGCTTGAAGCACTGTCCCTCACCCTCAGGGGACAGAGACCAGCAAGTAGGACCTGGCGCCAGGGTCACTTCCTTGGGACGCCTTGTCCTGGCGCCTATGTGGGTGACCAGGTCCCTGCGCGTCCTGCCATTCAGAGCGCCTGGCCCGTCGCCCGCTGCAGCAGTGGTAAGTGGCCCTTCCTGGCTGATGGCACAGCCTTGCTCACGCGCTACCCGAGGCCGAAGCTGGTCTTTATCCGTCTAACCCTGTGTGTCTGGCACTGACCCGGGAGCTGGGGAGGGCAGGCCCGGAGCCCGGGAGACACCGGTGGCGGCGGTGAAGGCAGGGTTTCTCAGCAGCGGTGCGGTGCGTGCAGGGGAGGAGAGCGCGGGTGCCGTGAG
>PVJD01016655.1:0-20228 GCA_004026545.1 Mormoops blainvillei
GTTAATTTTTTCCTTTCTCCTTTAATAAATATATCTGTTGCTACCAAGACTTCAGTAAAATCAATAAGATACAAAATGTTTGCGATAGTAGTACCATCTTAGTTATAAATATTTTTGGAGATACTTCAGTGGCATGGAGAAGCCATGAGGCAGTAAGAGGTGACTCAATCCAGCCAAGAAATCAGAGGGTTATGTGACAGCATAGACGTGTGTGCAGTACTGGGAGTGTGAGTGAGAGGATTACCAAGAGAGGAAGCTCCAGGTCCTACAACCCCAGCATGGAATTCAAGCAAAGGATAATAGCAGGAAGTGAGGTGACTTAGAGAAACTCAGTTTACATATGCAAAAGTGCTTTAAGGTCTTTATTCTGGGAGTATTGTAAGGATTCTCAATCCTTCAGTGGTGGATTTATAGGTTCCTAACCATATATCTACATGGTCATGATTTTTAGGAAAATTTGTAAGATATTTTAACTATCTTTGGCTAAGGCCATTGTCCTTCCACTTTGATTTCACCACCCATTCTACTCATTGTCCTGTAGAGTGACATGAGAGTGGAATGGGCATCTTTAGGATACTGCCAAGAGAAAATTGCATTGTGACTATTGCTGCAATATGGAAAAGTATAATGAAACATTTTAACCAGAAAAGAAAAAAGAAATTAGAAATATTTTAAAGATATTGCAGCAGGTGCTGTGGGACCCCCTCATTTCTCACCAGACCTTAATATTGCCATGATTAAAACTGACATCCAACTGCCATTATATCCTCTGGAACCTCTCATTGGCAGTCAGGGAACATCAACGCCAACCTTGTAACCCAAGACTAATCTCAAAATTGACTGAGAATGTTAGTATCTTTATGCCCCTCGCCACCCAAGCTGGATACATCTAAAGCACCTATTTACACTGGCTCCCCAAGATTTGGAACAAGGTTAAGCTCAGTAACCCAAATTTGTTACTTGCTTGATAACATCACTTTCATTGTCTCTCTGTGCTTCCCAATATCACTTCTCCACTTCTAACTGATAGACCTAGAAATCATTTCCAAAATTAAACTATTTATATGGAAATCCTGTTACAGGTCTGCTTCTGAGAGAAACTGAACTGTGATGGTAATTTCTTTTGTCATATTTATATCTATGATGTTTAAACTGAGAAAAAAATCAGGTAAAAAATGAAATGTGAAGTAGAAGTTGTAAAGACGATCAATAAAATCAATAAAAATTATTCTGACACAGAGAAGTAAGTTGTAACAAATTTTTTTTTCAGATCATACAAGAGCAGTATTTTTTATGATATATTTTAAAAAGATTTTATTTTATTATTTTTTTAGAGAGCAGGAAAGGGAAGGAGAAAGAGAGGGAAAGAAACATGTGCAAGATTGACCGGTTGCCTCTTACATACCCCCAGTTGGGAACCGGGCCCATAATCCAGGCATGCGCCCTGACAGGGAGTCAGAATTGTGATCTTCCAGTTCACAGACCTGTGCTCAATTCACTGAACCATACCAGTCAGGGCTAAGTATTATATTTTGAATAGAAATAGTAATAGTCAGCATTGTTTATAATAGCCAAGATTTGGAAGCAGCCCAAGTGTTTATCACTAGATGAATGGATAAAACAGCTGTGGTACAGTTACACAATGGAATATTACCCTGCTGTAAAAAGGAAGAAAATCTTGTCTTTTGTGACAGCCTGGATGGACCTGGAGAGCATTATGCTAAGTGAAATATGCCAGTCAGAGAAAGACAAGTACCATATGACTCTATGCCTATGTAGAAACTAATGAACAAAATAAACTAACAAACAAAATAAAAACAGACTTACAGATAGAGAACAGACTGACAGATGTCATAAGGGAAAGGGGCTTGCGGGGCTGGGTGAAAAAGATGAGGGGGTTAAGCAAAAAAGGCCAAGCAAACAAACAAACAAGCAAACAACAAAACAAAACTCATATATACAGATAACAGTATGGTGGTTACCAGAAGGACTGGGAGTAGGGGGAGGTAGAAGAGGGTATAGGGGGGTAAATGGTGGTGGAAGGAGACTTGACTTAGGGAGGTGAGCTCAGAATACAATATACAAATAATGTATTATAGAATTGTGCACCTGAAACCTATATAATTTTATTAAACAGTGCAACTCCAATAACTTCAATAACATTTTTTAAAAAAGAAATAGTAATAAGCTTTTGAAGTTTTAGTAACCTAATTAATAAAAATTAATCATAAGAACACATTAGAAAAACATAAATTGTCTGTTCCTTTGACACAGAACACTAACGCAAGACTAAGAACACCCACATCTACGCGTACGTGGGTGACGGACGCATTAACAAACGTCACCAAATCAAAGACAGTTTAAGATGAGCTATCGCACCAGAAAACTCGAAATGCCTTGACAGTTTACAGCTTCTTGACGGGAGAAGCAATCTGCCACCAGCCCTGAGCCTCCTCACACGTTCTTGCTGGGTAGAACAGAAATGCATGACCCTGAAACCCTTTATGCCTTTATCGGGGCCATTTCTCTGGGGTGTATTTGCAGTGAGCAAACTTGAGGAATGGGGTAATGCCTCCTGTTGGACAAATAGCATGCGTCCTTCCATGTGCTATAAAAGAGGTGAGTCCCTCAAGCTTTCCTGTGACATAGCCCACAGCATGTGCGTGCGTGCATGATAAGATCTTTGTGTGACCATAAGGAGGGTACAGTGATCCTACTCAAACCTGTACAAACCTACATTAATCTCAAACTACTGCTATTGCTGTAATAAAGTTCTCTGTCTTTTGTCTCTGACCACCATAAGGTCTTTATCACAACCACAAAGCCCTGCCACTGCAGCACAAAAGCAACCACATATAATAATCAAATAAATGGGTATGACTGTATTCCAGTAAAAATAATCATGGACACTGATATTTTAATTTCATGTAATTTTGGTGCTCCACAAAATAATTTTTCTGTTGATTTTTTTTTCAACAATTTAAAACCACGAAACTCATTTTTTGTTTGCGGATCATAATTTGTAGACTCCTAATTTAGATTTAGGTCTGAAAAGGAACTATTGATTAATATGGCCTTAGAACAGGAGAAACTGGAAACTAAAGCGATGCAGGGCAGAAACATGAATGATAAAGAGAGGGAACAGAAGGAAGTGTTTTATTCTATAAGTGCATGTTTTGAAAACCTGAAGATTGCGTACTTGAGCACTTCTACATTCTGAGCATACCTGTCATCCTCCTATTCTCAAGAAGACTGCAGTGGAAATAAGTCAGATGCCCATTGCCTCATCTTTTCCATCATTGGTACTCCCCGCTTGACTGAGAGGTGGTGAGATACACTCTGTTGTATATATTGTGAGAAGTAGATGAGTCTTGTAGTAACGGAGGTGACATACTGTCTCAACTGTCCCTTATTAATGCCAAAGAGATTTAAAGTTGCCTTGAATAGGGAGAGGAAAGGTGACTCCTACATCCTATATATCAAGGGATCTCCTTAAATATCACTAAATAGTAAAGTAAAGAAAGCATGACATTGGATCTGTGTTAACATTCTAGTTCCACTAATTGTTAGTTGTATTACTTTGTATAAGAAGATTAACTTCTCTGACCTTCATTTTCCAGTCTGAAAGATGGGAATAAATGGTAACATCTACTTCAGGAGACTAGTGTGGAGATTAATGATATGACATATAAACTGCCCAGCCAACTTCTAGCCCTGAAGTAAATGGGCAAGGATGTTCGATATCTCACTCTTTTTCACCCCACTTCAAGTATTTGTCCTTTAGGAAGATCTTCCTCAGTTGCTTCAGGTCTGGTCTTCGTTCATGTTTTCTTTGTTTTATCCGGTCACCTATATACCATGCATTGTGCCAGGTGCTGGAATTACACAGATGAATGGCACTGACCTGCCCTCATGGAGCTCGTTGTTTGCAGATAGGGACAGGAGAGGATGGAGGAGAAAAAGGCAGGGAGGCAGATTCATACACCATAACTTACTGTCAATGTAACAATGGCATAATAAATATATCTGGGCAACAGAGAAGATGAAGGGTGAGACAAAAAGGAGAGAGAAAGTGGAAAATATGGAAGCCAACCTTTCCTACAATGTGCCAAGTATTCTACCAAGAGCTTTATATATATGTGTGCCTGCTCACCTATATAGTAGATTAGGCACCAAAAGACCTTAAATTTTTCTGAAGACTATTAAGCTTGAGTGAAACCTTGAAAAAGTGCTAGGAATGTGCGGGCTAGAGAACAGGAATGGTCAGGTCTTCAGCTAACTCTAGAACAGCACAGGGAGCTAGAAATAGCCTCTGGGTGTGGGGGGTGGGGAGAAGGAGGGTTAAATGCAATGTTTAAAATATAAAAAGAATTCTTAAGAATAACACAAGGAGTATCTATTGCACCATCCAATTTAATAAACACATTTTGCCAACAATTTTGAGTCTCCCTGGGTTGCACAGAAGTTCTCAAGCTGGCTCTCATCCCCTGCAGGCTCCCTAGGCACGTCCAGTGGCTGCAATGGTAGGAAGGGGATCAAGGGAACAGGCAGCGTTCAGGATCCCTCACCTTAATTTCAGCTCTGCTTTATAAATATGATTTCAAGTTCTGCGGCAAAAAGAAGCTTTCAATGTATTCTTTTAGCCAAATACTGTGCAAAACTAGTATAAAAAGATGACAAAATCTCCTTCTCTAGAGGTTATTAAAGATAATACAGAAATCCTTGTGTCTTGGGATATTTTATGTGTGGAGCAGCCTGCAGACAGGGCTTTGCTCTGAATGATCCTTTTATTCATTTCTTCTTATTTTAATCTTATAACTAAATTCCTAGGAGTTAATGCCCTTCTGTTTGCTAAGAGAGCAGGCAAACGAGAGTGTCAGATAAAACATTGAAATTCCTAGTCCTGTGCTTTTTATTAAAAGAGAAGAGAAATGTTAAAAAAAGGATTGGTAAGAAAGCTTGTACAGTGGAATCATGTCTATGTAATAAAAAAGGCATGGAACACTGAAGGTGTTAAATAGATCATTCGAGTATGCTTCAAGTGCTTTTTATTTACCTTAAGTCTTAATTATTTAGTTATTTCAAGTTAACATATTTTTTGTCTACATTTAGCTGACTTCCAGTCTTCATTTTGATGAGAATAAACCTAATTTTTTTTAAAAATTAACTATAAGACAAAAGTACCTCACTTTGCCATTAAACAAAAGGATATAGACACAGTCATTGTAACAATGACGTATCTTCAGCGTTTAACTTTGCAGTTGACATTGCTGGATATGTGTAATAAATGATGAAGTGTTACTTGCAACAGAGTTCACCTGTTAGGGGTGCACACCCATCAGCCTCATTTTTTCTCAGGCCAAGAGTGTAGGAGTTCACCAGGGAGAAACTGTCTGTCAGCAAGAGGCAGCTGTGAAATCTATTTGAAGTCATTCATTACAGGTGATGTTTGGCCTTCTAGTGAACCAAGCACCCAGCCACTATAAAATCAGCATAGTGGAGGAATGCTTGCCAAAGGCATGACCACTCTAGGTCTTGAATATGTCAGCAAGACCCTCGGTCTCTCTCAAGTTTATGTGAATTATTTCAAGTTATTTGTCCCGACTTCCTGACAATTTTTTATTATTTCTCTAAAAATTTTTTAAACTACAGTTTCCATTCAATATTATTTTGTTTTAGTTTCAGGTGTACAGAATAGTGGTTAGACAATCACACACTTTACACAGCGTTTCCCCTGATAGTCCAGTCCCCAACTGGCACCATCCATAATGCTTACAATTTATTGACTGTTCCTTACGGTGTACTTTACATTCCCATGACTATTTCATTACTACCAATCTGTACTTATCAATCACTTCACCGTTTTCACCTAGTCCCTCAAGCCCCCTCCCTTCTGTCAACCATTAGTCTGTTCTCTGTATCTATGAGCCTGTTTATGTCTCATTTGTTTGTTTATACGGTTCTTTAGATTCCATGTATAAGTAAGGTCATGTAGTACTTACCTTCTTGTTCTGATATTTATTCCAGAATATGTTTCCCATATCCATAAGAAGTCAATGCTAGGGATAGCTAATACACTTCCCAACAGCTTTTATCAAATTATTTTGATCTTTTGTGACCTGGTTAAATACACTGATTTTGGAGCTAGAACAACAAGCAGGATTCAAATCCTCACTTTAGGCTAATTGGTGACCTTTAGCAATTTACTCAATCATAATCATCCATGGTTTCTCATTTGCAAAAAAGCCTTAAGTAACTTTTTCATAAACCTGGAGAGATAAAGAAATGAGATAAGGTATGAAATATGCACAGTTCTTAGTAAAACCTTAAGCAAGTTAGTTAGCAATCTGTATCCAGTTGCTTTACCTGTTTAAAAAACAAAAAAAAAGGATATTAGTGCCTAGGTTACAAAAATGTTGTGACAATCAAATTAGTATATTTGCATACACACATATATACATACATACACAAGTGTGTTTGTGTATACATATACATATATATATTCTCCAAATATGAATAAAGTATATATCTCACATATACATGAACTTGTCATATTGTAAGGGCTCAATAACGGTAGCTGTAATTTAGTGATAACACAGTTGTTGACACTCCCTACAAAAAAAAAGTATGTTAGCAGATAATGCAGGTAATTGTAGTCATCCTCTTGGTCTAAGACAAAGGAGATTGAGATTGTACTTCCAGATCAGCCACCAAATACTTTTTGGATATGCAGCAATAAACCTCTTTGTAAGTGTTGCTTATCTATAGAGAAGTGCAAGTAGGTCCTCAGTTCCCTACTGCCCTTTATTTAACACATTATATGCTTTTAATTGCGGTAGGTGCTAACAATACAAAGAAAAATAATTACCTTTGCCCTCCTTTAATGGAGAGTATGATCTAGCAAACACATAGATATGCTAGTTCAAAGGCTGACACCAGTAGCCCCGTGTGTGTGAAAAGTTCTCCTGAAGCGGAGAAGAAGCAATTTATCTTGACAGGGGCAAGATGCAGCTATGGCTGTGTCAAAGAAAGATTTTAAAAATATAAAGACCATAAAAAGCAGAGAAACTCATAGACTTGTCAAAATTAATGCAGAAATTAATCAGTTTCCGTTCCACTGAAGCCCCTACTATGAAAGATAAATAAGTACTATTAGTACCACAGTCTTACTACCACAGTCTCCATTACATCTCTTAAAAATTGGAATAATTCCCAATTCAGAGTATTTAAACATTTACTTTCTAAAGAGAAGTTAACCTCATAACCTCCAACTATAAACCGGAATTAGCTAGAAATTTTCTATAGGCTATCCAGTGATTATGAGAAAGTTTCTTGATAGTCATAAAGTATAAGTCAAATTTAGGTTCTCTAGATCCACCATCTTTGACAAGAAAAAGAAATGTATCCAAAGGCATATGGTTTTCCGCGATGAGCCCCAAACAAGATGAGGTCTTCTATATTTTGAAGAACATAAAAGCCTGTCTTCCCTGCCTTCCAAACCTCATTTTGTTTCTCAGTTTTCCCATTTACCTTCCTACCTCCCATGGCCAACTGCAGGGCCTTCTAGCCACCTGGAAGCCAGCCTCTGCACATGATGTCCTCCAACTACTGTTGCCTCCTCCCAGCATCACGTGCTGCCTTGGCCCTTTCAGAGTTAAGTTCTGCACTTTTCTCCACTCTGCTTTCCTTAGATTAAATTTTTCCTTGCCTGTAATCTACTTATTAACCTAAACAGCTATTCCACTTAGGTGTCAAGGGTATATTTGATCCTCACACCACTTATTCAGCACTGCCGTTCATAAGGACTTCCAATGAGCAGTGGTAGGATGGACTAATGTTGAGTTGACTTTCCAACTGTGTCCTCAAGAAGCTAAAAATTTAGGACAGAGAATAAGAAATAAACAATCTAAACAGTTTTGAGAATCAAAACAGAATTAAAAAGAGAGAATTAAAAAGAACCTACTAAACTGTTCTGTCTGTAAGGTTCTTATGAGAGACAATTGCTCAGTATTCAGGAGGCTTCCAATTAAAATCAAACACAACTATGTTATAAATGATAATTTTTGATTCAATTAAAAAACACTATTGAAACATGAAAGGCCTACAAACTAATACCTCTGTATTATTTCACCCATCTTTAATCACCATAAAATTGTTAAGAATGTTAAATTGAAATTCCTAATAACTATAAACTTTATGACTGCTAACAATGTGTTAACACCGTACTGGAAAATGGAGAAACAAGGGCTTTTTCAGAGTAGAGCAAGTTAGAAACTGCAGGAATCCGGGACCTATTCACTGTCTATCTACATAAGAATAAGAGAAAGCTTCTCTTTCATTTGCATAAAGAGTGACATCTGTAAAGTCAATCATTCCCTAGGTGTTTACAGCTAGACAAAAAGGAAAAGAAAGGATTGTCCCTTTGAGGGCACAGAAATTAAGCACATAAGAACAAGCCATTCATAAGTTAATTGCTCCTGAAATATGGAACTGCAGGTGAAAATAATAAACAGCAGTGTCTTCTCCTGTATAATGAGGGATCTGAACTAGAAAATTTCTAATCTTCCATTCAGATCCACTTTACTAGGTCTTCTTGCAGGGCATTATCTGCCTGAAATGGTTGTTATAGACACTCCAGGCTTTATGAGTTGGGTTAGGAAAACATCCTATTCAAGTATTCAAGTATTAAGCCAAAACAATGTGTTCATGGGCAAGGAGGAGAGTGAACTGGGTCTTGAGGAGGTGAACAGCATGTGTCAGGCGGAAACTCAAGAGAGAGCAACCACAGGAACGAAGGTCTGTGGATGCTTTCAAAGAAAATTAAAACCAATTGCAGAGGATCCAAGGGAAATAGCAGGAAAAGAGCCTGTGGAGAAGTTTGGGAAGGAAATCATCTCTGCTTATGGGAGAGCTGGTGACACTACAGTGTGTTATAAGTTTGTGCCAACATCATAGGTAACTTACACCAAAGACCTAGTACAGTAGCCCTCTTATGTATGGGGAATATGTTCTGAGCCCCCAAGTGGATCCCTGAAACCATGGATAGTACTAAACTCTATAAATATTATGTCTTTTCCTATACTGATGTGCATATGATAAAATTTAACTTATTAATTAGGCACAATAAGAGAAGAACAACAACAACTAAGAATAAAATAGAATAATTATCATAATATACTGTAATAAAGATATGTGAATTATGGTCCCTTTTTTCTCTCTCTTTCTCTCCCTGGTAACCTATCTGATCACTGAGACAGCTAAGTGACTAACAGGCAGGAAGTGCATACACCATGGATATGCTGGACAAAGGAATGATTATATCTTGAGTGAGGAGCACAGTGTTGGATGATATAATATTTCATCATGAGACTCAAAATGGAATGCAATATAGATCTTACAAATTGTTTATTTCTGGAATTTTTCATTTAATATTTCAGGACTGCTATTTACCATGGGAAACAAGACTACAGATAAGGGGAGGCTGTTGAAATGTGAGGATTTCAAATAGAGGATCAATTCAGACACTGTTTCCCTGGAATAAAGACACCAGGAATCCTGTTGTTAAATAGTAATTTTAAAATACATAGTAAAATCATGATCTTACTACAGATATAAAAATAAACATGCAATAAAGATCTTATATAACTCATTATTAATGAAAGAACTCATATTACAACCAGTTTAACAGACATGTTTATAGATACACAGTATTAAAATTAATGTACAAGTGAGAGCAAGCTGACCTCTTCCACCATGAAGAAGGTCAATTTAGAGAATCTGCATGTCTGTAGACAAGATTTTTTTTTTATTATCAGCTACTACTCACAGTCATAAAATAACTCAAAGACAATGAAACACTAGGATCAGGTAGCCTGTGATCTGAACAATTCATTGTTTCCTTTGAAGCATGATATTTTTCCTCCAAGCAACTCTGCATATTTTTAGTGTAAGTTATGTTTTAATGCTGAAACTTACTCTGAAAAGTCTTGATTTCAATTATCAATCAATAGACCTAGGTTTCTATTGCAGAATTTATAGTGCCAAGACAAGAATGGCTAACAGTTTGCAATGATTAAGTTTTCTATTTTTAAGTATAAATAAATGTCAAAATTTTTTTCAGGGAGTTGTTCTGATAGTAAAACAGAGCAGGAAAAATTATGGTGGATGATGCGTTCAATCAGAAATGGAGAGATAAGGCAAAGGGAGGAGACACAGGGAAAAAGGGAAGGGTAACTGATGATTTTATGACAAATAATGTTTCATCTGGGATCAGAAGGTTGGAAATTAGAAAGGTAAGGGGGTTCTAGGCAGAAAGAACAAGGTTTTGAAATTCCCAGAGTAAATGAGAGTATGGACTGATGGGGGAACTTGTATAGACATAGCCAAGGAATGGAAAGTCATAAGAAAATAAGGCTTTTTGTTTGTTTTACAACAAACCATGTTTAGAACAAAGTCATTTCCATTTATAACTGAATTGGTATTCTTTCTACTATATAGTGCTTTATTTTTCCTTTTTCTTTTTTTAAGACTTTATATTTTTAGAGCAATTGTAGGTTTATGGCAAAACTGAGTGGAACACAGAGGCTTCCCGTACACTCCCTACCTCTATGCCTGGACAGCTGCCCCCATTACCTACCATTCACTGGAGTGGGACATTTGTTACTAAGGATGGATCTGTATGGGCACATCATAATCACCCAAAGTCCATAGTTTACCTTGGGATTCTCTCTTGATATTGTTGATTCTATGGGTTTGGACAAATGTACAGTGACATATCCATCATTATAATGTCACACAGTGTTTTCACTGCCTAAAAATTCTCTGTGCTCTACTTATTCATCTCCCTTCGCTCATCCTTAGTAATTATTGATTTTTTATTGTCTCCATTGTTTTACCTTTTCTAGAATGTCATGTGTTTGCTATCATACAGTATGTAGTCTTTTTAGATTAGTTTCTTTCAAATAATGTTGTGCATTTAAGATTTCTCCATGTCTTTTCATGACTTTATAACTCATTTCTTTTTAGTGTTGAATAATATTTTATTGTCTGGATATACCACAGTTTATTTATCTATTCACCTAATAAGGATAACTTGGTTGCTTCCAATTTTTGACAATTGTGAAGAAAGCTTCTCTAAACATTCATGTGTAAGTTTCTGCATGTACTTAAGTGTTCACCTCCTTTGGGTAAATGCCAAGAAGCATGATTGCTGGATCCTATAGAAAGAGTGTCTTACCTGCTAAAGTGTCTTCCGAAATGTTTGTACCAATCTTTCATTTCTACCAACAATGCGTGAGAATTCCCATTTCTCCACAACCTTACCAGTATTTGGCCTTGTCAGTGTTTCAGATTCTGGCCATTTTAATAGGTAGGTTATGGTATCTCACTGCTGTTTCAATCTGTTTTTCCCTGATGACATATAATGTATAACATACTTTCGTATACTTATTCACTGTTTGTATATTTCCTTTGGTGAAGTGTCTGTTAAGGTCACTGGCCCATTTTTCAATAGAGTTTTTTATTAATTTATTGACTTTTAAGAGTCCATGGTATAATTTGGACAACAGTCTTTTATCAGATGTGTCTTTTGCAAAAATTTTCTCTCAGTCTGTCTTATCTTCCAATTCTCTTGACATTGTTTTTCACAGAGCAGAAGTTTTTAATTTTAATGAAGTTTACTTTATCAATCTTTCATGGGCTGCATCTTTGATGTTATTTGTAAATGCATCACCATACAACCCCAAGGTCATCTAGATTAGAGCTATTTTTAAGACAGTTTCCTAAAGGAAAAGTTTTGGATAAGATGATAGGAATCACTGGCATTGAGCATCTAGTGATCCCAAGTAGGCAATGAGTGTTGTAATTCAATAATACCATTGGACAACTAAAAAGGAAAAAAGCAATCAATTCAGTTATTTAACAGAATTTGGCCTATGTCTGTTAATAAGATGAAACCCTTAAGTATTTGCCTAGAAATTAGGTAAAAATAAAAAAAATTTTTAGATTTATATTGCTCAGAGTTAATATATTTCTAAAGAAAAAAAACATTAGAATATTTGTATAAAGGAGAAAACTGAAGGCTGAAGGGAAAATAATTTTTCCAAAGTCATACGCTTAAATCCTAGGTTAACAGGTACTGACCAGACTTCTAGTCTTATAAACCTATTCCCTGCCCTCTTTGCTACCTAGGAAATCACTGTGTTTAGAGAAGTTTAATCTTTTTTGTAGGGGATCTCATAAACTTTAATATGTTCGGGCGACTGTATATCTATAAACCAAGCAATGTTATGACATACTTCCTAAGTGCTTTGACTACTGAATAAATAGAGGGCCTAACATTCTTGAACACACACTTAGGAAATACTGTTTTATTCTGCGCTGCCTTCTTTATGTACTCATATTTGTCTTCAATGTCTCTCTTTGTGTTCATTAACACAAGTTATCTCCTACAAAGATCATCCTAAGACATTAATAAATAAGTAATAAGAGCAGTAGATTGGTATTCCAAAGAGTATAGAAAATAGTGGAGTACACTCAAGTAGCACTACTGACCCCCATCATCAGGGCTTTTGTTGTTACTGTAAAGCTGAATAAAAAGACAGCTCTGAGCCCTGATCAATAACTGATTAACGATAAAGAACAGAGTTATGACAAAGGAACAAAAGACACTCCCCCATCATCATTTTGTACAGTCAACATATGATTTCTTCATTGTGATTGCTTTTTGTCCTTTAAAAACAAGAATATTAAAAATAACTGAAATAATAAAGAATTTATTATGTGCCAGACAAAATGTAAAGCACTCTCCATTGAATTAAATATTTGTTCCATAAAACAGCTCTATGAATTAAGGGAAAAATTATCACCTGTATTATTTAGATGAGGAACATGAGGGTATGCCAAATGCCAGCTGTGAACTCAAGATTTGAAGACTGGGAGCCTCTAATAGTCTTGTTCCCCACTAAGCCATCTCCAAACATGTCCTTATCAAACTTCCAGTAAAACAAGCTACACCTCATTTACGCCAAAGTGGAGGGGATCATCAGTGATATGAGATTGAATGTCAAAACCTTAATGCAATGAAGAAGTGAGAAGGCAAAATCAACACTCAAAAACACCAGGTAAAAGATTGGCTTTTTATTGTGGGGAAGTCTGGTAGTAGATGGATTAGAAAGGGTAAGGTCAAAGAGGGATTTTTTTCCCACTTAAAATTTTATGTAGAAGAAGCAAAAACAAAGTAAGTTTTACAGACATGTCTGCTCTCTTTAGCACCAGTAAGCAAAAGAACAGCCTCAGGTCCGCTTATTTTGTGTACAGGAGAGGCCTAGACACTGCTCTCCTCCCCAACCCAGGAAGAAATGAGAGCATGGTGTATCCACTTTCCACACCTAATCACAATGTCAAGGCTAACAGCAAAAGTGCCTGGTACTGTTAGCTGTGATTATTGTCACCAGAATAGGAGGAAGGGAACTGAGACCCGTGACACTGACCAAATATGAGGCAGCAGCTGCTTCACACCTTCACCACCCAGATGCCCGTTGCAAAGCAGTGCTTGCGAGTGAAAGGCCGTCATGCTGCTCTGGTTTCTCTCAGATCGCGTGTTGACCAAACTGCACCCCTGTCCCTTTCCATTCAGCCAGGCCAGTCTTGACAAAGCCGAATGTTGTTTTCCTCCTGCTTTAACCTGTTTTAGGAATCCTGACCCTGTTAAGGCAAACCCTTCTCACATCTTTATTTGACATTCAATTTTTTTTAATTCCAGTTGACAGAGCAATGTATTAGGTACAGACTTAATAGATACACAAATTAGTCATTCCCAGAATAATGTCTTGCTAATTGGGCAATTATTTTATTTTATACTGATGGTGAAAAAGGATAAATGTACTTCAATTACAGGGTGAAAGAAAAAAAAAGTCAAGTCAAGTCATACTTGACTTCAATATTCATTTATGAAATAAGCGGAGCTGAGTGTCCCTTTTAGCCATTATCGGAGAATAGAAAATAGGCAAAATAGAGGTGTGTTCAGACTGTTGATAAGGTTATACGACTGGGGGCTAGAATGGGAAATCAATGATTTTGGGAGAAGCATATAAATAATGCATCCATCACTTGGTTAATGTGCACCTTAGATTTCTTTGTTTTTAATTTCTAGGATTTTTAAGTAATCATTTATCTATGGCTACTGAATATACTAGTATTCTGTTACTGCTGCAAAAATTACCCCATACTTGTGTCCTATAAAACAACACAGATTTATTATCTTTACATTTCTGGATGTCAGAGTCTTAAATAGGTATTATGAGCTAAAATCAAGGTGTCCGCAGAGATATATTTCTCCTGGAGGAAGAAAATTTCTTTCCTTGACTTTTCTGGCTTCTGGAGGCCACCTACATTCTTGGATTGTGGCTCTTTTTCTATCTTTAAACTTCATCACTCCTACTTGTGCTCCTACCCTCAAATTTCCTCTCAGACTCTTAGTTTCCTAAATTTTTCTTCAAAGGGAAATTATGATTCCATTGAACCCACCTGGATAATGCAGAGTAATTTCCATATTTCAATTTCAAGATCCTTAATTTAATCACATCTGTGAAGTCTCTTTTGCCATTCAAAGTACCATAACTACAGACTTTGGACATCTTGGTGGACCATTGTTTTATTTACCGCAGTGGCTTTCCTTCAATTGTCACCAATAAATTGCTCACCTATTTTACACAGCATGCCAATATGCTCATCTACCCATTCTTCCTTTGCTCTGCTCAGCTCTGTATCATAGGAAACTATACTTCCAAGTCTTCTTGACCTTCTTGTCTCTAGGTAGGTTTAACTATGGAATATGAAGCAATGGTATATGATTAAAGTGCTTCAGAGGGAACCCAGGGTATTTCTGCCCCTTCACATTTTTTCCTGTAATGTGTTGTGGTGTTGGTTGCATCTCCTCTACCTCTAGTACCAGTACTCAGACTCAGTACTCAGATATCATCATCAGTCTCCAATAATTACAGATGACCTTGCTGTCCCTCTTGCTCTAGGATTAGTGGTAGCTTCTTGACAATTGACAATCTCAAAGTTTTATCTCTTTCCCAGTATGGTTTCTTAGCTCTAGTGTAATACCTATAATGAACTTGAGTTAAATTCTACCTGTCTAAAAGACCTAGAGTGGTTTCTGTTTTACTAGCAAAATACTAACTTATATGCCAATCCAGGTAGAGCCTAAGTAGGTGAATTTATTCAGGGATTAATCAGCCTTGACAATGTGGGCCAGAGTCCCTGCCCCCGAGCTAGGAAACACCATCTTCCCATGCATAGAAGTAGCATGTGGCAAGGCTCAGACTCCACTGCATTATACTTGATTCTTCCTCAGATAGTTCTACAATGAGTTTTATAAACAATGCATGAAATAAATATGTTGTATTTTGATATCTTATTCCATGTTCTCTGAATTGTGCAAGGTGGCTCTGAATAATAAAGCTAGTTTGACAGTATTTAAATGCAACACTTTCTTGGTGCATGTGTAAGAAATGCTCGTTTCCTTGTTCATATACCTGAGCTCTGATTGGGTCCATCCACTTTCCCAATAATGCTTAACTTGTAAAGAACATAGGGAGATAGTCAAGAGGTCCAAGATGGCAGGGAGTAAGGGGAACTATACTAACCTCCTCCCAGAACCAATCTAGAATTACAACTAAATTATAGAGAAATCATCTGTCATAACTAACTGAACAGTAGCTGGAAAGAAGCCTTATAACCACAGACAGACAGAAAGAAATCACTTCACCACAACATGACTGGTATGGAGTGCAGAGGAGACATGAGGGGGGTGGCTGGGCTCCCATGGGTGGCAGCTGAAGTGCTGGAGGGAAATTTGAGTGGCCAGGGGTTCTTCCAGAGAAGTGTGGGGTCTAAACACCAAGATGTGCTCCCCAGACTACAGCACCAGAACCAGAAAGGAACCCAGATAACATCCAACTGTGAAAAGCATAGGGTTTTCTGTCTGCCAGGGAGAGATGGCTCAAGAGCCTCATAGAGGGCCAAAATGCACAATTTCATTTGTAGCCACTTACCCTGGGCTCCAAGAAAGGGAGGGCAAAGTGGACTAGAGGCACTTGAGGAGAGCCTAGGGCTGGTGGTTTTGGGGAGAGAATTAAAGGAGCAGCCACCAAGATCCCTGTGCTGAGTCATTCCCCATACTGTAGGAGCCATCTTGCTCAGGCAGAGCAGTCCGCTCCAAGTGGCATAAGCCTGAGAGGAAGCAATAGCCCTTCCCACAGGAATTACTCTGCCCCACCCTGTGGTGCTTAAATCTGATGGCAGATTACAGATTGACTAGATTAACAATTGAAGGAGATAGCCACACACTGTGGATCACTGGTAGTCACGAACAGGCTCCCTAGGACCAGACTGAGATACCATCTGACATCACCAGGGGCAGATCCAGAAAGAGAAAACAGTGGTAAACACTAGATTCTACCAATATGAATTACACCACAGTCTTCTTCATGATTTGCATTATTTTTTTCTCCTGCATAGCTTTTTAACATTCATTTCTTGTCCTTCAAGTTTGTGTCTATTAGGGCACTAGTTTTTATATTATAGTTTATTTCAAATCTCATGTTTCCCTCCTCCCTTCTCTTACTCCATTTTACCTTCTTCTTTCTTCTTCTTACTTTCATTTTAAATTTTATTTTCTCTCTTGTCACAATTTTTTTCAGTTCCACACTCCATTTATTCCCCCTCCAGCCACTTGAAATCATTTTTTTTTGTCATTCGTCATCTACATTCTTTTTCCTCTTCTTAAAGTACCCTTATTCTCTCCCCACCTTTAACAGTCTTTGCTCATTGGTTGTGGATAAGGTTGTTGTAGTTTCAGTTCTTCAATTTTATGTCTAGATCTTAATTATTTTTGCATTTCAGATCTTAAATTTTACTGTTCCATTCTCCTACTCCATTTTTCCTTCCTCCTGCCCTTCTTTTTCCATTTTAAATTTTAATTTTTCCCTGTCTTAGTCTTGTATTCACTCCTCACTCTTAGTACTCCTTCCCCCTCTATCCTCTCAAAATCACTTCCCTTTTCTATAGACATGTCTTAAGCTTTTTTTCTTTCTTTTATCCCTCTTATTCATATCTCACTTTTGTTAATCTTTGCTCATTTGTTGTTAATAACTGTGATGGATCTTCTTCTCCAATTTGTTTCCCATTTTTTTCTTTTTTTCTTTCTCACTACATATATACTTTTTAAATTTCTGTTTAAATATAATACTATATATTTCTCTTCTCTTATTGTATTCACCTTCTTCCTTCACTTTTTCATTTAAGATGTAAATTTTTCTTTCTTTGTCTTGTCTCTATTCCCTAGTCTTATTATTGCTCCTCCCTCCACTCTCTCAAAATCATTTTTCTTTCAGTTAGTCATCTCATAATTATCTTTCCTTTCTTATAACAGCCTTAATCTCTTTACACCTTTATTAATAATGGCTCATTTGCTTTTTGTAGTGATTGAGGGTGGAGGATTATTTTTGTGGGTGTGTATTTGTTTCCTCGGTTGTTTAGTTTTGTTGTGACAGCATTTGTACAACAGCATACAAAATGTGGTGGATGGAGTGACTCTCAGTCAACCAGCTGGAGGGAAGGGTCTACCAAAGAATGACCCGATGACAACTAAAACCCAATTACAACAAGAGTGCACACATAAAGGGCATAAAGGGAATCCCAAGAGCATCAAGTTCAGGAGATCAAGGTGTATGCACCATTGAATCCCACAAGCCTCCTAGTACAGAATTTCATACTCCAAAACAGTGAGTCAAAACAGAAACAGAAACAGAAACAAACAAGAAGAGCCGCCTAAAATAGAAAGACAAAGAAACAATCCCCAATTAAGAAAAAAAAAGAAAAGAAAAAGAAGAATTACCAGAAAGAGTATTAAATGAAATAGAGGCAAGCAAACAATGAGACATTGGGTTCAAAACAACAGTTATAAGGGTGATTAATGAGCTCAGTGAGAACTATAAAGAACTCCGAGGGAGCTACAAGGAACTCACTGTGAACTATGCCAGCATGAAAAAGGGCATAGAGACAAACAATAAGAGCCAGGAGGAAATGAAGAATACAATATCTGAAATGGAGAACACAATAGAAGGACTCAAAAGCAGGGGAAATGAAGCTGAGAATCAAATCAGCAAGCTGGAAGACAAGGTAGAAAAAAATTCCCAGAGTAACAAAATGAAAAAAGAAAAGACTCAAAAAAGAAAAAACGGGGTTTAAGGGAGCTTCAGAACAACATGAAACATAATAATATCCATATCATAGGAATACCAGAAGGAGAAGAAGAGGCAAGGGGTAAAAAAACCTGTTTGAAAAAGTAATAACAGAAAAACTCCCCTAACTGTATGAGAGAAAAAGTCACACAAGTCCAGGAAGTACAGACAGTTCCAGTCAAGATGAATCCAAAGAGCCCACTCCAAGATACATTATAATTAAAATGGCAATATTTAAAGCAAAGAGAGAATCTTAAAGGCAACAAGGAAGAAACAGCTAGAGACATACAAGGGCACTCTGATAAGGTACTCAGCTGATTACTGAACAGCAACAATACAAGTCTGAAGAGAATGGGCAGAAATATTACAAGTAATGAAGCAAAGGCCTGCAACCAAGACTAATCGACCCATCAAGGCTCTCATTTAAAATGGAGGGTGAAATAAGGAGTTTCCCAGACCAAAAAAAAAAAAAAAGTCTAAAAGAATACATCTCCACCAAACCAGCATTGCAAGAGATGCTAAAGGGGCTGCTATAAGAAGATGAATAAAGAGAGAGAGAGAAGAAGACAGATACAAAGGAAAAAAATGCCAACAAATAAGCACGTCTCAATAACACCCTTAAATGTAAATGGATTAAATGCTCCAATCAAAAGTCAAAGAGTAGCTGTGTGGATAAGAGAACATAACCTACATATATGCTGTCTATGACAAACCATCCTCAGGAGAAAAGATTGACAGACCTGAAAGTGAAGGGGTGGAAAAAAATATTCCAAGAAAATGGACATGTTAAAAAAAGCTTAGCTAGCAATACTTCTATCAGACAAATAAGATTTCCAAATAAAGGCCATAAAAGGAGACAAAGAAGGACACTACAAAATACTTAAGGGAATAATCCAGGAAGAAGGTATAACCCTTATAAATACATATGCATCCAACATAAGAACACCCAAATATATAAGGAAAATCTTGGAGGACTTCAAGAAAGACATAAAAAACAACACACTCATAGTAGGAGATTTTAACACCCCATTGTCGACAATGGATAGATCTTCCAAGCAACGAATCAACAAGAATAGTGTGGCAATGAATAACACTCCAGATCAAATGAACTTAATTGATATATACAGAGCCATTCACCTCAGTGAGGCAAAACATACATTCTTTTCAAATGCACATGGAACATTTTCAAGGAGAGACCACATGGTAGAACACAACACAAGCCACAACAAATTCAAGAATACTGAAATAATATTAAACACCTTCTCAAAAACAATGGCTTGATACTAGAAACCAACCTCAATGAAAAAACTCAAAGACACTCAAATTCACGGAGACTGAATAACATGGTATTAAATGGATGGGTCAACAATGAGATCAAGGAAGAGATAGAAAGGTTTCTGGAAACAAATCAAAATGAACATGCAATGGCCCAAAACCTATGGAATACAGCAAAAGCAGTCCTCAGAGGAAAGTTCATATCAATACAAACCTAAATCTCAAACAAACAGCCTAACCCCACATCTACAAGAATTAGAACAAAATCAAACGAAGGCCAGAGTGAGTAGAAGGAAGGAAATAATCAAGCTCTGAACAGAATTAAATGACATAGAAACTAAAAGAACAATTCAAAAGACCAATAAATCCAGGAGCTGTTTCTTTGAAAAGATAAAAAAAATCAACAAGCCTTTAAACAGACTCATCAAGAAAAAAGAGAGGATCCAACAAAGCTGAAACAAGAGAGGAGAAATTACAACCAATACCACAGAAATACAAGGATTGTAAGAAATTACTATGAACAACTATATGCCAAGATATTTGACAACCTGGGAAAAATGGACAAATTTCTAGAAATACATAACCTTCCAAACCGAATCAAGAAAAAGCAGAAAACTGAATAGACTGGTAACAGCTAGTGAAATTGAAGCAGTAATTGAAAAACTCCTGGCACACAAAAGGTATGGCCTGAATGGCTTCAAA
>PVJD01016656.1:0-20191 GCA_004026545.1 Mormoops blainvillei
GACCATACTCAACCATTTCTGTGAGCATCCTGATTACCAGTGTTTTGAACTCTGCATCTGATAGGTTGGCTATCTCTTCATCACTTAGTTCTATTTTTGGAGCTTTGATCTGCTCTTTCATTCAGGCCACATTTCTTATGTCTCAGTGGACCTGTCTCAGTGAAGCCTTAGGTATTCACCAGGGCGGGGCAACCCACATCACTGCTTTGTGGCGCTGCCTCTGGGGGAGGGGTCTGAGAGGGAACAATGCCGCTTGCTTGGCTTGCTTGGCTCTTGGCCGGCTCTCAGTCACTTCCCCTGCTACCCACAAGCAAAATGGGCCCTTCTTGTGCTGATTCCCGAGTGGGTGGGTTTGTGTACATTCTAGGACCCTGTGGGTCTCAAATGAACTCTCCTGTGACACTGGCAGTTTCTCCCGCTGCCGCAAACCCCACAGGTTTTTACCAGTAGAGGTCCTGAGGCTTTCTTTCCCGGCGCCAGAGCCCAGGGTTACCCGGTCTCTCTCCCTCCCCAGTTGTTCCACCTGGTGTATCCACACGCAAATGTGGGACCGCCGCCACTGCCTGGTCTGCCAGCCGTCACCTGCTGCACGTCCCCTCTGCCCCTCCCACCCGTCTGGATGAATGCCTCTTCTCTAACTCCTTAGTTGTCGGACTTCCATACAGTTCTGTTTCCTGGCAGTTCTGCTTATTTTTTGTTTCTAAGTTTGTTGTTGTCCTTCTTTTGGTTGTGCAAGGAGACAAAGTGTATCTACCTACGCCTCCATCTTGGCTGGAAGTCGAACTGTTTTGATGAACTCTGGTTCTCTTCTATGTCTTTGGAGAATATTTGTTATGCTTATTTGAATTGTCGTCTGTCCTGGCATCTCTGCGGCGCTTTAGTTGATATTCATTGCCTGCCCTTTTGACTTTAACGGTGTTGTCCTCGGTTATTTCGCCTTGCAAGCTCACACACGCTCTGCCCGCCGCCCCCACTTGGCTGACAGGGTGTGTCAAGGGGGGAGTCGACAGGCCCTGGCTTGTGCTCCTCCTGGTTGGACGACGTGAGTGCGCGCCTCGAGGCGCATGCATGCCGCAGTGGGAGCGCGCTGGCCTTGCAGCCTGGAACCAGCTGCCGCTTACTTCCTGGCCTGGAGGAGCCTGGCAGGGCCTTCCCCCGCGTGCGGCTCTTTCCCAGAGCCCTCTTCTCTGGCTGAGCGTCTCTCGTTCTCAGAGTGTGGGGGCAGGGCGGCGGGCCTGGAGCCAGGCTGTGGGCAGCTGCTGTTCTCGGCTCCAGTGTCCTTAGGCTGTTCTGTCCCAGAGAGCTGACTGGCGGGTGGATCCCGGCCCCATGGAAATGCAGGGGAGAGAAGAGTGTGGCTCGGAGATCCCCTTCAGAACCTGTCTCCTGGTTGCCACTTAGCTACCTCTTGTTTCCAAGGCTACTGTTTTCAGTCTACGTTGGGACCAACCATCTTCTGGTTTTCTGGGGGGATTCTTCACAGTTTGAGCATGATTTCCTCAGGTTTATCAACCGCTCGTGACCTTCGTGTGTTCTCTAGGGTCAGATTTGGGGATGGGGGCCAGCAGCCCTTGTTAATTTGTTGTCTTGCTGGAAACCAGAAGTGGTAATGAGGGTGGATGTTGGCAACAGCCTCTTAATCACCATTGACCACCAGGCAGTTACTTAAGTTTGCACTTCTGTGCAGCGTCGCTGATAACAGTACCTGTCCCTGAGGGTGGCTGTGGACTGGCCCAGCATCACACATAGCATCTGTTAGGAAATGTTCATTGTTGTTGTTATTGTGACATGGTGGGCAGCCACCAGTGGGGGCTGGTGTTGATGGTCGGAATTGTACCTTTTGAAGGTCATGTCCCTGGGGGAGTGGAAAGAGTAAGGAACGAAGGACCCTTAGGAAGTGGCCCTGGCATGTAAGGGTTAATGAAGGGAAAAAGAAAAGGAGATGGAGAAGGAGGATGTATCTGAGCAAAAGGTAGGACCACAGAGGCCAGGGGAAAGGAGAGCCTCAGAAAAGGGGGTGGGGTCATCCTCAGGAGAAACTATATATATATATAAAATGTATGTGTATGTGTGTATATATATATGTACATATATAAAAAATATATATTATTTTAAGTCTATTGAATTGTGTGGCTAGGTACTCCCTGGTGAACTTAGATCAGCTGTAGCGGACGCAGGGGACAGCAGCCAGATTGCAGCCAGCTGAGAAATAAATAGGGGCAAGTAGAGACAAATATAGACCCTTTTCCCCCAGATGTCTGGCTGTGAAGAGGAGAGAGACGAAGGCAGTAGCTGGCAAAAGCGTCAAGTCGGAAGAAGAGCAAGTGGCTTCATTTCTTGGGGGGAAGAGCCTGTGCTGTCTCCCCAAATCCTTACCCCCCTTTCTTTTTCTTCCCCTCTCCTCCACCCTTTCCCTCTTCCCTTTTTCTGTTTCTTCATCTCTAAGTCTACCTTTGCATCCATCTGAAAATAAACCCTAGGGGACTAGGGGGTTCTAGACGAGAGAGAGGTTGCAGCTACTTGATGAGAAAGAGAAGACTTGGCAAGCGGGACATCCCTGAGAAGGCGGAGGGCCAGGCCCAGAGCCCGGGTGGGCCCTGGTGGGCCCAGGGTCCTCCCCCAGTGTCGCAGGAGGGGAGGGCAGGAGTCAGCGTGTGTCAGTGTAGGTGAGTTTGCTGGGGCAAAGGGGGAGGGGGAGGAATGAAATCCCGGCGTCTTCCATTGTATTCAGCTTGGTTTAGTGAGAACCTCAGTAGGTTTGACATGAGCATCTTCACCTTTCCCCGAGGCTGCTAACAGCGTCTTCTCACGAGACCAAGTGAGGCGGGTGGGAGGCCTTCGTGCAGTAGGAGCCATGCGATGCCCACAGGCAGGGCGTTCCTTCAGGATGTCCCGTTTGGCCTGGCTGTTGGCTCAGGTGATGCCCCGACCCGATGACACATGCTTAGACCCAGTGATGGCCCTCGGGGCGCATCTGGACACAGAACCGTGGCCTGACACTTTCTTTTTGGAGTGATTTTACTGGGGGACTATTATGAGGTGCCCCTAGGAGGTTAGAAATGAGGGGATCAGACTGTTTCCCACAGTCCAATAGTAAAACGGACACACAGCAGTAGAACTTGGGCAAGGAGACCCCAGTGGGTCTGACGCCTGCCAAACCTCTCCCGGTGCGGGCCAGACGTCTTAGTGGGGTGACACGTGACAGGGCATTTTGGGCTCAGATGGTATTTGTGGGGATAACACCTCTACCACCCAGGTCTCTTTGACTAGGTTTTCAGCTACTAGTTTTTGTGTATGTGAGAGGTGTGTGTATATGTGTGCATACGTGTGAGCATGTAAACAGTGCAGTTTGTCCACTATATGCAGATGTGCAAAGAAAAAAGGAAGGAGAGGGAGAGAGAGAGGGAGGGAGGAGGCTGGGGGTGCACAGCATTCTTGAGTTTCTGATATTCTGTTAATCTTGCTCGTAAGGACCCATGGAGCTGGTAACAGGAAGTGTGAAGAGCCCTCGGTTTCTCAAGGGGGTTGCTACACCAGCTGCGCAGAACATGCTAAATGGAGATCAATCCCCACCCACCCCCACAACAACGTGGCCCTGTCGCTACTTTGAGAGTATAAAAGAGGCAGGTAGATGACGCACAGCAACGCGGAGCAGGAATTTTGCCGAGAGATGCTGTGTGTTCTCTTTCCTTACCCCATGTACCTTGAGGGGAATGAGGGGCTTGCTGAGAACCATGGAGAGGATGTGACAGGTGCCTCATGGAGCTCGGGAGCCCCCTGGGACAGATGCCCACTCCTTAAAACTGAAGCCAGGAGGCTGGGAGAGCCTCCGAGAATAGACAGGGCTTCACGGGAGCAAGTTGCTCTTCCGTCAGGTCTGCCGGTGAGGGACAAGAGGATGCTGTCCCCAGGACTGGGCCTCTCAGGGCCCAGAATAGGGTGGCGACAGTACTGCTGTGGTTGGCTGACATGGGTGTGTGTGTATGCGTGTGCTTGTACTCTCCGGGGGCGAGTGGAAGGAAACATGGTGCCAAGAACCAAGGCATGTCAGCAGCTTCTCGTCTTACGACACTTGTGTAGAAATACAGGGATGGTTGTTGGGCCGGCCTGGGCCTGGTGTCCTGGAACGTGGTCCTTCCTGACGTCCACTCTCCTGGAGTCTCCAGAATTCCTGCTCTCCATCACCCGTTCTCTAGCCTGTTTTCTCTTGCCAGAGAGATGCGGTGTCAGAGCAAGTGCCCTGGTTGCGCAGGGCTGGGTGCTGGAGCTGAGGTCCAGTGCAGGCAGAACCGCTGGCCGAGCTGAAGCAGGATTAAATATGGGGGAAAGTCAGAAGTAACCACACTTCAAACAGAGTGTGTGACATGGCAGTACCACCCAGAGAGCGGACTGCTTCATTGAGGTTTCTCTGCCCTCTCTGGAAGGTTGCACAGAGCCCACGGACATTAGCACGTATCATGAATCGCATCCCCCCTCGCCCCCCCGCTCAAAATAATTCACATGCCAAAGTGGCACCTGTTGGGGAAGCCTGATCTGAACCCCTTCAATAGAACATCTGAGTCAGCCTTGAAGAGCCCCCAAAGCCCCTCTGTGTGTGTGTGTGGCTTCCCTGTGTGTCAGGGTAGCAAGCAGGTGGGTGACCAGCCATAGCTCCACCTCCTTTACTGTGGTCCCGGACACCCACAGGTGCAGGCCTGGAGGAGACTTGCTGGAAGGTAGATACGGGGCAGGCAGCCCAGGCAGATGTCCAGAGGTCCAGAAGAATAGCGAGACGTGCGGCAGCTCGCAGGAATGCGCGAAGACAGCAAGAGGCAGACACCTTCACAGCACAGGGGAGACCTAGGGTTTAGGTGCGATCCTGGAGAAAGGGAGAGGCAGACTGAGCTGAATGAGATCGTTTTTGCTATGCAGCAGGGCTGGGGGCTCAAAATGGGAATTCCGTTCCGTTTAGGAAAGGCAATGCACATTTGCAGCACTTCTGAATAGGTAAGCCAAGGATCCTAAATTTAAAAAAAATTTCCCCCGTTTGCTTCCTTCCCCTCTGTTTTGTTTTAAGCTCCTGAAATAGGTAGGGCCTCTCTCTTTCAAAACATTGTCAGAGACAGGAGCCCATGTTTGAGCCGCTGCACTGAAGAGGCAGAGGTGCCCAGCTCCCTGGGGCTCAGCCAGCTGGCCCAGGGCGGGTCTCAGCAGGAGAACCCGGTGGACAGCTATGGCCTGAGGTTTTGTGCCAGAAAGGCAGGGGTTCATGAAAGTCCACCCGTGCTGTCCTGTGTGTGGCTTTTGTGGCAGCCTCACTTCCTGCAGGGCTTCCTTCTTCATTGCACACCCCCTCTTTTAGCCTTCCTTCTTTTAATGTCTTTTTTTTTTTTTCTCTTTAAATTGAGGTGGAATTTACATACCATAAAATTAACCATTTAACGAATACAGTTCCGTGTCCTTCAGTACATTCACACTGTTGTGCAACCATCAGCTCCGTCTAGTTCCAGAACATTTTCATCGCCCTCAAAAGGGTCTCCCTGACCATTACATAGCCACTCCCCACCCCCACCCCTGCTCCCCCAGACCCTGGCAGCTGCCGGCCTGGCCTCTGTCTCTGTGAGTTTACCCGCCCGCACACGTGGAGTGAGTGGAATCACACAATGTGTGACCTCCGTGCCTGGCCCCTTTCCCTGTCCCTTTGGTACTTTTCAGTTGGCTCTCTTCTCCCGGGAGTTTTGCCCACCAACCAGTCCCCCAGGCATTTCCAAACTCCATTTTCCAGGAATTGGGCCAAAGAAAGGAAGGAAAGAAGGTCAAAGGGCTGGGCTGGGGGGAGGGAGGCTTCAATCAGTTTAGGGAAAAAGAAACCCAGCAGTTGCAAATCCGTTGAATTTGGTTTTGTGGAGGTAAGAGATGTCCAGACCTGTAGAAAATTTTTATAAGCGTTTATTTGAGCATAAACTGACGGCGTGGGCCAAGGAGCATGATCTCAAATGCTCTGGGGAAGAAGTTCTGCAGTTTCTCTTACGCATTTGCGATTAAGGAGGGGATTTAAGGACGATTGCATACGGGTGGGAGAAAGCGAGCTGGAGATTGGATGACGGTTGGTTAAGATTATGTGCTTTCTTGCCGGTGGTTCTGTCTTAGAAGGAGGGTCTGAAAAAGAGGCATTTCAAAGATGTGTTAACCTACTGGCACGGAGACCATGGTCAGGGCTTACTTAGGTCAAAGATGAGCCTTTCAGTTAAAAACTTACATGCCTGGGGCACACCTACCCACCCTGACCTGTGCGGTTAGGGTTTTATGCTCAGATCACGCTGCAGGGTTGCTTTCCATAGGTCCCCTTTCTCATCTGCAGTTTGGAGGCCAGCTACCCCAGGCCACAGCTGGGCTTCTGAGCCACACTGTGTAGGAGGAGACAGGCTTGCCTTGGCTCTTGACTCCAAACAGATGCTCTGTGCCCAGGGAGGAAAGTTGAGTTTTTAGGGGTGCGGGGTGGGGGGAAGGTAGCCTGACTGAGGCTGGTGTGGCTGGCTTTATAATCAGGCAGAAAAGCAGGGGCAACAGGCACGAGCTCAAGTTGCCCCTTACATTTCATGTGTCTACACACCCGCTCGGGACAACTTGAGAGACGCAGCACAGCAAGTCGTGTGTGTTGACGGGGTTGCCATGGTGGGCAGATAATTGGAGGTGGTGGTTTCTCTCTAACCCCCCGTGTGTCTGGTTAAAGACCTCTGGCCGGTGGCGCCCGGCTCGCTCTGGGCCTTCTCTCTCTGGTTTCTGTGGCGCTAAAGGCCGACCCGCCTTTGTTCCCGGGGAAGGAGGCTTATGGGTGGGGATTGCAGAATGTGCTTTGGGCAGGCACCCTCTGGGTTTTCTTCGTGCAGAATGGGCTTTTTTTGTCTTGATCTACAAAGGTCTGCCCACAGCCTGAAAACCACAGGGCGCATGGCCTCTCCTCCCTCCAACATCCTTTTCACCCAGGAAGCTGCCTAACGAAGCTCCCTAACGAAGACGTTAGGGAGTCGAACAGTGTGTCCCCCGCCAAATTCATGTCCACCCAGAACCTGCATCCTTGCTCAGTACCTGGCCCTCTGTGTCTCTTTCGCGTGGCTCTTCCTGAGCTATATCCTTTCAAAATAAACCCGTGAGCTAGCAAGTAGGAAGTTTTCGAGCTCTCCGAGCTGCTCTAGTAAATTAATGGACACAAAGAGGGGCTTGTTAGAACCTCCAATCCAGCTGACCTATTGGGTGTACATGCAGGAATCAACCTGGACTTTCGGCTGGTTTCTGAAACGGATGGTGGGGGCTTCAGTCGTGGCCCTTTCACCTGTGGAATCCAGTGCTGTCTCCAGGCTGACAGGGTCAGAACGTTGTTAAATTCCGGACACCCAGCTGGAGTCCGAGAAATGCTTGGCTGTGTGCGGCAACCCCCTACCCCTTTGGAAAGAGGGGGATGCAGGACCTTTTAACCAGGTGACTTTTCTGGGCTGCAAGTAGATTTTCTCTGCCCATCTCCTTTCCTGCAGATTCTCAGAGAAATGACGTGTTTACCCAAGTGACATCGCAAGTCAGCAGCAGCCCTCGGACTGTGGTCCCTTGTGCTTTTCTCTAGTGCAGGCGGGGTGAGAGGACGCAGGTGATTACATGCAGTAGCTGAGCCCCTAGGATGTGCACGGAAGATGACCCTGCGGGACTGGCCAGCCCCTCCAGCTGCACCTGGGTGGTCACATTCCAGGCCTGCCTACATGGACTTACAACCTCTTTTCACCTTTAGAAACGCTTCTTTACAGTCCCTCCTGGAATCCATGGAAAACCACGATCAGGGTTCTCCAGGCCAAAGAAGGGGTGCACAGTGCAGTGGGGAAGTGGATAGTTTTTGACTCACAAGACCCAGGTTTGAATCCTGTGCTTGAGAGCAGCCCCTCCAAAAAAGAGCTGCTCCATTACTTTCCCCAAAGGTTGCATTGGCTTTGCTCCAACGCTCACTACAAGGGCTGGTTTCACTTTTCCGATTAATTAGGTTGTCTGCTTTCCTTAATCCCATGAGCTCCAGTATGTTGCACAAGATACCCTGTATGTGGGAAGATGTCCAAGGAGAGGCATCGGCCAACGCTTGTGCAAACCGTGGTGCTGTAGCCGGAGGGACGCAGGCCTTGTTCTTCCCCAGACAGGACTCAACCCCTCCCCGCCCCCCGCCATTTCCTAGCCACGGTGTTCAGTTCTTTCTCGCTCACGGTCAACTGGTCTTACATGAAGAGCACGTGCAGACGGGTGATAAACAGCACATGCTCCATAGATTTCAGCCTTTTCACTTTCTCATTCTGTGAATTCACCTTCTCACCTGGGACAAGGCAGTCTTCCACCTCCCCGAGCGCTGCTCCTACATCACCGCAGCGGGCATCCGAAAGGAGCCGGAGCCGGAAATCGTTTTCAAAACAAGGCCACTGGGGAAGCGGTCACCTGCGAATCCCTCTGTAGCCGATTAGACTTTGTTCTAGGATTCGGAGCAGGGTGTAGGTGCTATTCTCTCTCCACTTGTCCCTGCTCTGCCCCCCGACCCCAATTTAGGTAAAGAGATATGTTAAGCTGCATTTTAAATTTAATTTGTAATATCAGATGAAAATAAATTCTCGAGTTTGATGAAGAAAGTCTTACAGAGTTTCATGAATGTTAATAAGAAACTTTGTGTTATTTTTTTAGCTGCCAAATGCTGGCACCTGCGTTTCTCACTTATGTTTCCTTGCTGTGCACAAAGTGGATTCTTAGCCTTATCTCATCATATCAATATTGTGTCATATTTTTGAGGTATGATTGACGTATAACATTATATGAGTTTCAGCTGTACAAATAATGATATTTGTACAGGATGTGTGGCAAAGGTAGGTTTATAGTTCTTTGTATGGAAAATAATAATAAATAATACAAGAAGAAACTCTGTTTTGCATACTCATAACTATAAACCTATTTTTGCCTCACTCTGTGTATATTATGAAATAATCACCACACTGAATCTAGTTAACATCCCACATCACACAGTTACACATTTCTTCTGGTGATGAGAAGTTTTAAGATTTACTTTCTTAGCAACTTTCAAATATAGAATGTCATGTTATTAATTTCAAATTAAAAAATACGATACAGTCCTATAGACACCATGCTGTGCACTATATTCGCAGACACTTATTTTGTACCGAAGCTCTGTCTTTTGACCACCTTTACCTGTTTTGCCCGTCTCCCACCCCCACCTCTGGCAACCACCAATCTGTTCTCTGTATCTATGAGTTTAGCTTTTTAAAAAAACTTAAGATTCCACATATAAATCAGAGTCATATGGTATATGTCTTTCTCTGTCTGACATTTCATTTAGCCTAATGTTCTCACGGTCCATCACTGTTGTCAAAAATGGCAAGATTTCCTTCATTTTGGTGGCTAAAACATTGTGAGTGTGTGCGTGTGTGTATGTGTGTGTAGATTTATATGCCACATTTTCTTTTTTTGATTTTCTTTTTATCTTATTTTCTCCCCTTTATTCCTCTCCACCCTACACCCCCCTTCCCACCAGCATTCCCCTCCCTTAGTTCATGTCCATGGCTTGTACATATAAGTTCTTTAGCTTCTCCATTTCCTATACGATTCTTAACTTCCCCCTGTCTGTTTTGTACCTACTAATTATGCTTCTTATTCCCTGTACCATTTCTCCCATTCTGTCCCCTCCCTGACCCCACTGATAACCCTCCACGTGATCTCCATTTCTGTGATTCTGTTCCTGTTCTAGTTGTTTGCTTAGTTTGTTTTTGTTTTTTTTAGGTTCAGTTGTTGATAGTTGTGAGTTTGTTGTCATTTTACTATTCACATTTTTGATCATCTTCTTTTTTCTTAGATAAATCCCATTAACATTTCATTGAATAAGGGCTTGGTGATGATGAACTCCTTTAACTTGACTTTATCTGGGAAGCACTTTATCTGCCCTTCCATTCTAAATGACAGCTTTGCTGGATAGAGTAATCTTGGATGTAGGCCCTTGCCTTTCATGACTTCGAATACTCCTTTCCAGCCCCTTCTTGCCTATAAGGTTTCTTTTGAGAAATCAGCTGATAGTCTTACGGGAACTCCTTTGTAGGTAACCATCTCCTTTTCTCTTGCTGCTTTGAAGATTCTCCCCTTATGTTTAATCCTGGGTAGCGTAATTATGATGTGCCTTGGTGTGTGCTTCCTTGGGTCCAACTTCTTTGGGACTCTGTGAGCTTCCTGGACTTCCTGGAAGTCTATTTCCTTTGCCAGATTAGGGAAACTCTACTTCATTATTTGTTCAACTAGGTTTTCAATTTCTTGTTCTTCCTCCTCCTTCTGGCAAGTTGGAGCATTTAAAGTTGTCCTGGAAGTTCCTAAACCTCTCCTCATTTTGTTGAATCCTTTTTTTCTTTTTAAAATTTATTTATTTTTAGACAGAGGAGAAGGAGGAGAGAAAGAGAGGGAGAGAGACATCAATGTGTGGTTGCCTCTTGCACGCCCCCACTGGGGACCTGGCCCGCAACCCAGGCATGTACCCTGACTGGGAATCAAACCAGTGACCCTTTGGTTTATAGGCAGGCACTCAGTCCACGGAACCACACCAGCCAGGACTGAATTCTTGCTACTTCATTCTGTTCTGGTTGAATGCTTATTTCTTCTTTCTGCTCCATTTCTTTGATTTGAGTCCCGGTTTCCTTCCCTTCACTGTTGGTTCCCTATATATTTTTCTTTATTTCACTTTGCATAGCCTTCACTTTTTCCTCCATTTTGCGACCATACTCAACCATTTCTGTGAGCATCCCGATTACCTGTGTTTTGAACTCTGCATCTGATAGGTTGCCTATCTCTTCATTGCTTAGCTCTGGTTTTGGAGCTTTGATCTATTCTTTCCTTTGGGCCATACTTTTTTGTCTCCACGCCTATTACATTGTGAGGGGCGGAGCCTTAGGTATTCACCAGGGTGGGACCACCCAGGTCACTGTGTTGTGGGCTCTCTGTGGGGAGGTGTTGGAGAGGGAACAATGCCGATTAGTTGGCTCTCGGCCTGTGGGCTCCTCCAATGAATTCTGCTGTGAAGCTGGGTGTTTCTCCCACCGCTGCAACCCCCACAGGTTTTTTTAGTCAGAGGTTTTGAGGCCTGCTTTTCCCACACTGGGAACCTATATTGCGCGGTCTGTCTTGCTCCCCTGTTGTTCCTCCCAGTTTATCCACACACGAATGTGGGACCACCAACTGCCATTTCGCCTACCCGGCCCGCCAACTGCAGCCTTGCCGTGTGTTCTCTCCATCCCAGCTGCCCATCTCCATCTCCACCCATCCTACTGGCCTGGATGAATGTTTCTTCTTTAACTCCTTAGCTGTTAGACTTCCATACAGTTCAATTTTCTGGCAGTTCTGGTCGTTTTTTGTTTTTAAATTTGTTGTGGTCCTCCTTCAGGTTGTGCGAGGCGGCAATGTGTATCTACCTACACCCCCTTCTTGGCCGGAAGTCTGTATGCCACATTTGCTTTAGCCATCCATCCACTAACCAACACTTAGGTTGTTCTTGTGTCTTGGCTATTGTAAATAATGCTGCTGTGAACATGGGGGTGCAGGTATCTATTTGACATATTGTTTTCACTTCCTTCCAATAAATACCCATATGTGAAGTTGTTGTATCGTATGGCATTTCTATTTTTAATTTTTTGAGGAACTTCCATACTGTTTCCCATAGTGGCTGTACCAATTTACATTCCCAATAGTGCACGAAGGTCCCCCCTTCTGCATAGTCTTGCCAACTTTTGTTGTTTCTTTTCAATGACAACCACTCTAACAGGCACGAAGTTTGATTTGCGTTTCTCTGATGATTAGTGAGGTTGAGCGTCTTTTCATGTACCTGTTGGCCTTTGGAAGAATGTCTGTTCAAGTCCTCGGCCCATTTTAAAATCACATTGTTGGTATTTTTGCTACTGAACTGTATGAGTTATTTATATATTTTGGATATTAACCCCTTACCAGATCTATAATTTGCAAATATTTTCTCCCATTCAATAGGTTGCCTTTTTTGTTTTGTCGATTTTTCCTTTGCTACACAGAAGATCTTTAATTTGATATAGTCCCACTTGTTTATTTTAGTTTTTTGTTGCTTTTGCTTTTGTTGTCAAATCCAAAAAATCGTCATCAAGACCTAAATCAAGGGGCTTTTCCTCTGTGTTTCGCTCTAGGAGTGTTATGGTTTCAGATCTTAGACTGGTGATTTTACTCCGTTTGGACTTCATTTCTGTGCACACTGTCGGACACTCACCCAGCTTCTTTCATCGCGCGTGGCCGTCCAGCCTTCCCAGCCCATTTACTGACGTGACTCTCTCCCAGCGTGTATTCTTGCTCCTTTGCTGTGAAGTCATTGACTATATATACTAGGATTTATTTCTGGGTTCTCAGTTCTGTGCCATCAATCTATGTGTCTGGTTTTATGCCAATATCATAATTTTAAAAAAAGATTTTATTTATTTTTAGAGAGAGGGGAAAGGAGAGAGAGAGAGGGGAAAGGAGAGAGACAGAGAGGGAGAGAAACATCAATGTGTGGTTGCCTCTCAAGCTCTGCCTACTGGGGACCTGACCTGCAACCCAGGCATGTGCCCTGACTAGGGAATCGAACCAGCGACCCTTTGGTTTGCAGTCCACTGAGCTACACCAGCCAGGGCAATATCATGAAGTTTTGATGACCATAACTTTGTAATGTAGTTTGAAATCAGGAAGTGTGATGCCTGCAGCTTTGTTCTTCTTTCTCAACATTGCTTTGGCTATTCAGGGTCTTTTGTGGTAACCACAAATCTAATTTCTCTTTCTGTGAGTTTTTCCTTTTTTTAGATTTCATATATAAGCGAGATCATACAGTATTTATCTTTCTCTGTCTGACTTATTTCACTTAGCATAATGCCCTCAAGGTCATCCATGTGGCTGCAAATGATAGGCTTTTCTCCTTTTTAGGGATGAATAATATTCATACAACCCCCGCCCACCCACTTCTTTATCCATTTGTGCCTTTCAATGGGCACTTACGTTGTTTCCATGTCTTTGCGGTTGTAAATAATGCTGCCGTGAACGTGGGGGTGAAGATATCTTTCGATATAGTGTTTTCATTTTCTCTGGATACATTCCCAAAAGTACAATCGCTGGATCATATTTTTAATATTTTGAGGAACCTCCATATCATTTTTTTACGGTGGTTGTACCAGTTTACGATGCTGCCAAGAGCGCGTGTGGGTTCCCCTTTCTCCCCGTTGTCACCAGCATTTATTTCTTCCTGATGCCAGCCATTCTAACAAGTGTGAGGTACTATTTCATTGTAGTTTTGATGTGCGTATTCCTAATGATTCGCATGGTTGAACGTCTTTTCATGTACCCGCTGGCCTGTCACGTGAGGGCCAGTGAGGGCTGCGGGTCAGGCTTCCTCCTTCCTCCATTTCGTGATGTTGCACCCTCCGCCCCCGCCCCCGTTCCTCACCGAGGCCTCCCCTGCCTTCCCTGCGTGAAGTGCCCACCCGGCTGCGCTGCCATGTCCCCTCCGTTATCTGATGTTTTCTTTCTTTATTTACTGATTGACACTCAGTGAAAGGTTAAGCTCCAGCAGGACAAGGATTTCGTCCTGATCACCCTTGGGGGCTCAAAGCCTAGCCCAGAGCCTGCACATAGCAGATGCTCAAGAAATGCTTGTGGAAGGAATGAATAAAGGAGGAAATTTAATGACGCACCGTCGCGCCCAGGAGGAATCTTCCTCCTCGGGACTGGAGTGGCTTCCTCCCAGTAACCCCTGGCGGCCGGTCTGTGGTCATGCTAACCACACACCCCGCAGACCCGAAGCCATGGGCTGGGTCCTTTCCCCTGCATGTCCGGGGAACTCTGGAAGCCAGTTTTCCCCACTTCATCACCCAGAAAGCCATTTTTTTTCACTAACTGCACCAGACTTGCACAAACTTTATAAAGTTTGCAGTAATGTTTTCCCCAGGGAGTGTGAAGGTCGGGAATAAAAATAAAACACACCACAGAGCAGGGCTGAGCTGACGGCATTCACAAGAGCATCTGAGGGCTTTCTTGTGGCTCATCCATTTATTTTAATGACACCAGAATATGACAGTCTGTTGGGGGGTGGGGGAAGCACATTATTTATTCCATACTGGGGAAGTGGTATTATAACATTATTTTTTAAAACATCTTAATATTTTTCCTCTTAGAACCTATTGTTGAGTTAGAGAAATAAGCTTTGCCAAATGCCCATTTCTGTCCTTGCTGGTCCCAGCTGGCTGGCGTCTCTTGTCAACCTGCCCCAGCTGCTTCTTGGGCACCGTCTCACCCAGAGTGGGAAATATGGGTAAGGCCACCAAGCCAGACAATGCACAGCTTTCCAGGCATCTGTGTGTCCCAGGAGCTGGCTGCGGGGAGGCGGGGGATGCTCTCCTGGCCACCCAGCCGGTGCTGGAGGGCCTGTCTCGGGCCTCACTCTGCCAAGATGCCCGCCATGGAGGAGCAGGAAGAACTGACCTGGTTAGACGCCTGGGTCTACTCCTGCCTCTGGTGTTAAATTGCTGGATGACCCTGATCTCTAGTCTAGACACTCCGTTTCTCTGACTCTGTTTTCCCACCCACTAGGGACCCCCTTGGGCTCCTTCAGCTCTGATATCTGGGACCCTGTGAGTGTTCGAGGGGCAGGTCCATTTACACTAGGGACCTCTGCTCCCAGCAAAGGCAGTGGTGGCTGCACGGCCCGGGGTTCGTCGAGCGATAGGTGTGTGTGTGGTGAAGGGCTAGGTTAGCTCATTCCCTGTCCTGACCCCTCGTGGGTCCCCGGGTCATCCTGGCGAATTTGTTCCTCTTTCTCTGGCCCTGGGCCATCTCCCGTCCTTTTCTTGGCCCTGTCCTCCTTGTCCTCCCCTCTGTCATCTTGCCAAAGTGTCAGACTTGAGTTCCTTCCTATGAGACTGAAAAGGCAAAGCCATCAGATACAAAGGGCCTTTTGGCGTATCTATAATAGCAACAACAACAACAGTAATAATAACCACAGTGTCTCACATGTAAGGATTTTAATTTACATTTTACAAGAGCTTTTAACCACATCATGTCATCAGTCAAGTTAGGGTCCCTTGGTGGCAGGCACTCCCTGCCCCTCCCCTGAGTCCTGCTCAGGGGGAAACAGTCCGAGCCCCTTGTTGGCACACGTCCGTGTCCCCCCCCGACACATTGACCACCGGACCAAGAAAAGGGCCTGGCTGGGCTCTCGCTGCCCCGTGAGACTCTCTTCCTGGCATTTGGCTGCTCAAATAAGAGCATTTAAATTGCCATTTGTCAGAGAAAACTTCATTTGGGAATGGATTTTTCAATGGTCTTGACTTTGGCAGTTTTTAAAGGCAGGGCTTCCAAAACGGAGGGGGAGGCTCAAAACCGCCCCCCGAGCCACACCGAGAGCAAGAACCTGGTCCCGTTGCCTGGCTTGGCTGATTGTAGCTGGACTCCGGGTTGAGCCCGAGGGGGACCAGCAGAGAGAGGCCTTGGGCTCCTTGGGGAGGCAGAGGGAAGCCAGGGACCCGGGGCGGGGCCCAGCGGGCTTTGCGCCGCGTGGGCAGAGGCTGGTAAGGAGCATCGCCGGTGGAGCACGGCTCAGCTCTACCTGCTTGCACCGGCCGGGCCGGCGGGAGACGGGCGTAGGCAGGTCCCGGGACACCCCTTCCAGGGCAGCGACCAGACTGTTGTGACTCGTCTGGACGCCAGCATTGTGTAGCCACAGCAAGCCAAAGTGATCAGCCGGGAGTGCCCGAAGCCATTCTGGGTGGCAGAGCCCTGTCTCCTCTTCCAGGCCTTCCTCCGCTTTGCCACCGGTTCCCATCCTAAAGCACAGCCGGGCTCGCCGTCCCCCTGCTCAGACTCGCTAGGCCCGTGCCCTAGCCTGTCACCAGTGGCGCTCTGCAGTGAACCCCTGTCTCCACGTCCCCCACTTCTCTCTGCTCCCCAGCAGGCATCGTGCCCTCCTATCACCCCAGACCTCTGCCTGCTCCCAAACATACCAGCCGTCTCGTAGTCCGCTGCTTTTTAATGCCATTCCCCGGAAAGTTCAACTTCCTTTCCTGGCCCTGGCAAACTCCTGTTGGTCCTTGAAGACCCAGAACTGGGAATTCTATGCTTTGGTCAGCAATGTCCCCTACTTATACTCCCCCTAGGAGACTTGGGTGATAAAGAAAGCAATTGTCCTTTCCCACAATTGTCTCTGCCCAGACTGTAGGATCCTTAAAGCCGGGACACGTTTCCTTTCCCAAGGAGCGAGTTCAGGAGTCAGGTGGCCCGGGCCCGAATCCCGCCCCAGCGCCGGGACACCCGCTTGGGTGCAGGCACCCGGGCTTCTCCCTGCCTCAGCTTCCTCCGCTGTGAACAGGGTCGGTGATGTCTCTACCACAGAGTTGTTCTGAGAATTAAATGAAAAAATATTAGTCTGGTGTCTGATATACAATGTAGTAAATGCTAAGTAAATCTCACTGTGGACATTTGAAACAAGGCCCAGTAAGTACCTGGAGCACAGAGAGCATGTGTATTTTTAAGTGAACTGCTCCATGGTATCCTTTCCTTCTTCCCTCTTTTCTTCCTTCTTCCTTCCGTCCCTTCCTTCCCTCTTTATTTGCACTTGCCTCGTGCCCCTCCGCCTTCCTTTCTTTTCTGCCCCCTGGATTCTTTGTGCCTTCAGCCCACCAGTGGTCCTCTCAGAACCAGGAGGCTCGTCTGCAGACCCTCAGGGCTGGAAGGTGCACGCCCTTCCCTGACCCTCTGCAGGGGAGCCACGTGGGACGGAGGGTAGGCCACTGGAGACAGGTGGTTGGTGTGAAGGGCTGAGCCCGAAGGGTGGCAGGGGTGGCAGAGGATGGAGGAGAGATGGGGGCAGGTCCCCTTCGAGCGGGCAGGCAGTTCTCAGAGTGGAGTCAGGGCTGGACAGCCGCCTCTGCTCACAGGCCACATAAGACCCCTAGTTGAGGATCTGTCTGGATATAGGACAAGGAATGTCCAAGACAGAATGCGAGCAGGAAAAATGGCAGAAGGAAACCTCTTTCCTTTTCTGGTCTGGCTTCCCTGACGAACCAACCGCCCGACTCTCCCGTGTTTGTGCAGTTCTCTGGGGAGCGGGTCTGGCGCTGAGCCTGGGTGCCAGGTCTGGCTCCCCCACTTAGCAGGTGTGTGGCTTCAGGCAAGTTCTAGAGGCAGAGGGAGGTCTGTTTCCTAACCTGCAAACAGGGCTCTGCTGCTTCGCCCGTCCCTGGGGGGCAGGAGCTTCGTGCACAAAATAGGGGCTGTGCTGACAGGCGTTAGCGAACGTCCAGATGAGCGAGGGGTCTTTGTTACCGTCATGGCGGCCTGGAGGGTCAGGTCAAGGCCTGTCTCTTTCGTAGCAAGACCCTCCATGAACTTTCTAGAATCGGACTCCTACCAGGGCTGTGGGGCGGCTTGGCTCTGAGCCCTGGCTTCCTGCCCTCCTGGGTCACAGTCCAAGTTGAAAGCCAGGGGAGGGGTGAGCCCGGTTCAGAACATTTAGGGGACGGGCCTGTGGCTGCGGCCTGTGGCCAACAGCAGACAGTGCGATGGGCTTCCTGCCCCTCCCTGGGAGGACCCAGCCCCTGGGGAGGGCGGGAAGAGAGCAGCTATTTTAAATTTTGGCGAAACAGGCTCAGGTTAAGGCTGTGTCTGAGTTCAGATAGTTTTGTGAGGGGACCCAGGGCCAGTGGGAAGGGGAGCGGGGCCTGCAGGGGGTTCGGACCCTGGGCAAACAGCGGCAGAGATTTTTTTGGAGGCCGCGGCCCTGCATCTTCTCCCGGGAGAACTGGGCGTCCTGGATGACAGCCACCAGGACTTAAAAACCTTTAGAGGAGAAAGAAAGTAACATCTGTTCCTTGTCTCTTCCTCATATTCCTTTTCCTGAGCTCACAAGCAGGTCTCCGTTTCTGCTGACAAGACACTTTCATAAACATAAAAACGTCCTCCTTCTTCCTCAGCCAGGGTTTCACTTCTTTATTCTTATCCTTTTGTTTTAAAACAGTTTTATTAGTCTTTTCTCTTAAAATTTTTAACAGCTGTTTATAAAAACACGACAAATACACAACACAAAACACTCAGTAAAAATAACTCACTATATGGTACATATACTCAGACGGTGTGATATATTTATATAATAAAAGATGAAAATAGTCACTTTCCATAATAAAAATAAGTTCTATTTTTAGTTTATTTTACAATATACTTAATATTCTCTTCTTCTTTTCCTCTCCAGCTTCCGCTGCTTGACTCCGGACCCCGAGGGGCCCCCGGGGCTGTCCCACAGCCGCCGGCCGGAGCCTCTGAGAGGCGGGCGCGGGCCTTAGGAGCAGAGGCGGCAGCCACACTCCAAGTGTCTCTCCACCTCCTCCACGAACGAGGAGCCGTCCGTGCACTGGAAGACGTATTTCCGCCGCTTGCTGCGGGTGGGCTGGCAGCACCGGGGCCCGCAGCCCCCCCGGCACTCCATGATGGGCACCTTGGAGGCTGTGGTGCAGGAAGCATAACCCTTCTGGCGGCGGATCACCTCTCGGACGACCTCCCCCAGGCAAGGGTTTTCTGCAGTGGGTGGAAGAGGTAAGGTCAAGGCTTTGGTAGTGTGGGAGGGTGGCAGGAACCGTGGGCAGCTGCTGGGGAGGCTGTTCTGGAACGCTGGTCTGAAGGCTTCGTCCTGACTCATTCACGCATCCGTCCATCATCTCCCCACCCTGCTCATCCACATACTCACCCCCTCCGTGTCACCACCGCCATGCGTCTACCCACCTCATCTCCCCCCACCCCACTTCAGCGCATCCGAGCCTGCATCCGTCTGCCCACCCACCAGGCTTGGTCCCTTCCTTCAGGAACTTAAAGACCAAACTTTATGTGGCAGACAGACTGTGTCCAAGCTTTGCAACATGCATGCTTAAAAATCCAAATGAAAACCCAATGTTAAAAAACAAAACCCAAGCGATTTCACCTAACAAACAGTTGGGATTTCTGGCAGAGCTGAGCCTGGCCCCCTGCATTGCAAAGGGGGCCGTAGCCCCACCACCGCCCGGAGCCTGTCTCTGTGGTGTGGGCTAGACGCTGATGATAGATGAGGGGCTGCTGGGAAGGAATGGGACACGTCTGCACGAGAGCACCGGGCCACGGAGCCTGCCGCGGGCCTCGGGGGCTTCTGGGAGGTGAGGCTGGACTGAGAGCTGAATGAGGAACTGCAGGTAATGAGCCAAAGAGCTTGGGGGGAACTTTTTTAAAAGTCTAGATATAACGGGGCAGGGGGCAGGGGTTCTAAATCAGCTTGAATCCTGTGGACCCTGACCGGACTCCTTGTGTCCCCTTCTCCTGTCCTCACTGCATAGGGAGACCCTCTGAGGACAGAGGTGGATGCAGAGCTGGGACCCTCAACCACACAGCCTCAGTTTCCCCATCCTTCCTGCTACTTCGCAGGCTGTCATGTGCCTCAGAGAAAGGGCTTGGTGCATTTTAAAGCTTGGGGTGGTCACTGTGATCCAATGTGAGTTAAGCCTGATACAGTCTGTAAGATGACGGGCCCGTCCACAGGTTCAGGGGAGGGTGGCAAAGGCGAGGGGCGGACCCGCAGCGCGTGAACGGGAGAGCCGGCGGCAGGAAGGTGAGCGCTGAGTGCGCTGCTGTTAAATCTGAAATTATTCCTAAATACACTAATAAAAAATGTAAAAATGATCATTTCGATTGAGACTACTATTTCAGGTAGGTACAAAAAGTGAAAGAGTTCCCTCCTGCCTAGGAATCCAGGGCAGGGAGGAAGACGCCTCAGGTCTCCGCAGGTCCTGACTTAGAAGGTCTGGGCTGGGGGCTGAGACTGCCTTTCGAAAAGGCTCCCGGGTGGGTCCGTGGTGCGGGTTAGAAGTCCACACATCGCACGGCTAGGATGTGGGTGGGTTCTGGAAGCATGGCTTCTGAAGGGCGCACAGTTGGGGACGAGGGAGGGAAGAAAGGAGAAGGGGAGGACAGAAGGTGAGTACGAAGAATGTGGAAGGGAGGGGGAGAAAGGAGAGAGAATAGACAGGTGAGAAGGGACAGGGATGGCGGGTGAAGGCAGATGGGTTAAAGCAAGGGGAGAGGAGGAGGAGGAAAGAATTGAGAGGGGGGAAGGAAGATGGGAGAAAGGAGAGACTCGGAGGTA
>PVJD01016657.1:0-20236 GCA_004026545.1 Mormoops blainvillei
CTGTGCACTTAGGGAGGTCATGAAAAGCTTCTTCTCTCAGAACTGAGGTCTGGCGTAGTCTTTAATTTCACGTTTAGGCTCCCATATCTTTATCCTTTCTGGCTGCTAACAATTAAGATTAGTGTCAGTAACTTCTGAGAGAACCATGAACACTCTCCCACAATTCTCCCCTTTATACCCCCAGGAGTCGATCTGCGTATCCGTTTGAATTCTCCCATTGAGAGGCATATACGCATACTCCCTTTCCCCAAAGACTCACCTTCGGCAGCGGAAAACATGCAGCGATTTCTGTGGACATGACCTTGGCCTCCTGCTGTAGTCTTCATTCAGTCACTCGAATGGAACTTCTGCTACCTCCTTGTCTAGAGGAGGCCTTCTTGGTAATTCCAAGCTGACTTTCCATTTATGCACACACGCTTATTAACTACCCTCATTAAAGAAAAGGAAGTGCAAATGCACACAGGTGTACTTTCTGCCAGAACATCCCCTCTGGTGGTTTTCTCACAGCGCTCCTCTGCCAAGTGCCAGGCAGATTTATTTGGCACCAATGAAAAGATATCTTGATTTCAGAAAAATAAAAAGTGAGAAATATGCTACTGAGATGCTGGCAGCATATTATGTAGAGTCACAACTTTCATATTATATCCTCAAAATGAATTTAGAGCTGTGGAATTATGCCATGAAAGAAATTGAATGAGGGCGAATAAGAGAGAAATTGTGATCTTGATTAGCATGTTCAACTCTTTCTACCCCTTCAGGGAAAGTGGCACTGCTATCTGCTCATCTAGTCAAGCCAAAAAACTAGGTAGCATCAAACTTCTGCTTTCTCCTATTTCTCATCTTCCACATCGAGTCCGTCACCAGATTGTGTCAAGTCTGTCTCCGAAATATGATTCGTGTCGGTCTATTTCTTTCCCATTTCCACTGATAGCCCTCAGTCCATGGCACCAGTGTCTCTGGCTGAAAGTGTCCTAATGGTCTCCAACTAGTGTCTCTGCTTCCATTTGTATTTGCAAATCGAAGCCACACTGTGGCCAAAATGTCCTTTTCCAAGTACAAATCTGATCATGTCACATTTCTGGTAAACTATATTATTGGCTCCCCAAAGTTTCCAGAATGAAACTCTGCATGGCTTACTAGGTTTTGCATGATGTGGGTCCTATTGACCTTCCCACCTTCAACTCTCAGAACTACTCTTCATCGTACTGTGAACTAAGCTCGTCTCCAGGCAATTTCACCTGCTGTTGTTCCTTCTGAATGAAATGCTCTCTGCCTTCTCTCCCCAGTAAGCCTCATTCGGTCCCTTTAACCCTCAACGTAGATACCATTGCTTCAGGAAAGTCTTCCCTAACCCTCCCAAACTCTTTCCTATATATGTCTGTGGTAGAATATATGTCTGTGGTAGTACCATTCTGTACTGGGATTGCTGGTTTTACTAGCCTATTTTTATCTGTAAGCACATCGGTGTCTCAGATAGAAAACCTTGGAAAGACATTTCATAGTTCCTAGTTTATTTAAAATGCTCTGTATTTCAGTTTCATTAGATGGGGCATATAGCACCCATTTTCAAGTCTTCATCAATACCTTTCTTCTGTACCTCCTCTACACATTTTAAGAAACCCTGAATTTCTTCTAGCTGTATGTAATTATGTGACTTCTGTATTAGCATGTGGATTCTATTGTATGATGCCTTCCACTTTTTCAAGTTCTATACCTACAATTTGGACGATGGCTGAGTATGGCTAAAAATATTTATTAAATAAATGGATTCTATCATCAGCGTGAATTATATATAACTTATTAATATTATCTGTTAGCCTATTGCCACATAAACAAGCCTATCTGAAATTGTCACACTACTTTTGCTGTTTAAATTTTCTTTTTTGCCTTTTCATTGAATTTATTGGGGGTGAAACATCACATTATAACAACATTATTTAACAACATTATACAGATTTCAGGTGCACAGTTCTACAACCCATCATCTGCACTCTGTATTGTGTGTTTGCCACCCCAAGTCAGTCCCCATTCATCACCATTTAAACCCCACACCCTCCCGCCTCTCCCCACCCCTCCTTCCCCTAGCAGTTGTCCATGTCCATGAATTCATCCCTTTTCTTCTATCCTTCTATCATTGAATTCCTTAACCATTAATTATAAGTTACATTATTATCCACAATAATAAGTCTTTATGGGTGAAAAAATAATAGGAATTTCAAAATTTACAAATATGCTTGCGAGGATTTGAAAATATAGAGTAATACACAGACATTTCAGCCCTGAAATTGGCTTACTGGTGTTTGTATTCTTTATATTAAAAGTAAATTAATAATATTTCTTAATATTTAAACTATATTCTGTGGCTATTAACCATGTTGCCGGTTATAAAAATGAGCTGCAATGACACTGGATCAAATAAGCTTAAATTAAAAATGATGTTTACTTTTCAGAGGAGTATTCTTTATTAAAGGCTGGAGTTTCAATGATTTACATAAAATGAACTAGAATAGCATGAACAATGCATTTTTATATGCTTTGAGCATTTTCTCTACAAAAAGTTATTTTATTAATAAGTATAACCTTTTAAAATATAACCTCCAGCCTTTGGCACACTGCACCGAATTGAATAATTTTCTGCAATAATTCATGTCCATCTGGTATCTTAGAATGTGACTTTATTTGGAAACAACATCTTTGAAGATGTAATTTTCTAAGGATTTCAAGATAAAATTATCCTATATTTAACGTGGACCCTAATTGCAATGACCAGTGTCTTTATAAGAAGAGGACAGACACACAGAGACCCATAGGAAAGAAAGCCATGGGAATGTGAGGGGAAAAGTTCATGAAGCTAAAGAATTCCAGAAGTTGGAAGAGGCAAGGAAGGATCTGCCCCCAGACCTTTTGGTAGGGGTGTGGCCACTTTCACCTTGATTTTGTACCTCTGTCTTCCAGTACTATAAGATAGTAAATTTCTGTTGCTTGAAACCAGCCAGGCAAAGGTAATTTGTTACAGCAGCCCAAGGAAAAATAATATACATATCTAACACACAGTCTTCTGAGGGTATGTTTTATCTGCATTTATTTATTTTCTTATAATTTTACAACTTTTAATGGAAAAATCATTCTATGCTTTTTCAGGTTTCAGGGTTCCAACAATTCCATATTCTCCCAATACAATGATCAACTTTGTTTTTTCAAAACAATGGACAACATTAATTTTCATCTTCTCTAAATAAATAGCACTATGAGAAAAATGTATATAGGTTTTTAACAACCATATTTTACTTCCATACCCAGAAAATCAGAGAACTTTTGGATCCAAGTAAAATTTTTGTACATTCAGCTGTAGTACAAATAAGATTTATTTTCTTCAATCATTCATGCTATTTTTTTATTGCAATCAATTTAAATATGGCATCTACATAACAATTCCAAGGGTCAGAGGGTCAGAGACACTTTTTGATATTTCATTAAAGGAAGATCCACTGAAATCTTGCAGGAGGTTTTGTCTAAGCCTCATAACTGCTTGAATTCCTTTATAACATTAGGTTCTTGTTATGAACTGAATGTTTGTGTTTCCCCCAAATTCATGTGTTGAAACCATACCCCTCAGTGTGATAGTATTTGGGGTTTTGAGGGGAAAATTGATTTAAATGAAGTTATGAGGGTGATGTCCTCATGACGATTTAATTCTAAGATGAAGAGATGTGAGCTCGCCATCGCGCGCTCTCTCTCCTCTCTCTCTGTCTCTCGCTCTCTCTCTTTCTCTCCACGCATGAAAAGAGCTCATGTGAGAGCACAGCCAGATGGCGACTTCCTGCAGGCCAGGATCAGGGCCCTCACCAAGAACTGAATTAGCTCCCACCTTGATGTTGAACTTATCAGCCTCTGTAACTGTGAGAAATAAATGTCTGCTGTTTAAGTCAACCTGTCATTGTTTTGTTTTGTTTTTTCTGTTTGTGTGATTTTATAGCAGCCTAAAGTGATAACATAGTATTCTACTAATTTCAATTATTTCAAGTTTAGACACTTAGCATAAAAATCTGTTGTAAAAAATAGCAACATTTCCAATATAATACAGTGCTGTGTTTAACATGGTCGTACATGGGCGTGAGCATGCACTGCAATCACCAGGAGTCCTGTTAAATACAAGTGACTGGACCCAACCCCAGGCTTCGCATTCTGTAGGTTTTGGTTGGGGTTGAAAATTTGTCTATCTAGAAGTTCCCTGGTGATACAGGCGCTGTTAAAACATAGACATTAATGATCAAGGTACAGTCATTTTTTCTCTCAATAATGAACTGAGTCAGGATGGATTGGAAGAAAGTGTTTTATTCACTATCAATTTCCCTTGGCCCTATGAACTTTTGATGTGAAACGTGGGCATCTTAGGTAATTAATACGTTTTAGTTGGTTGTGAAGAAACAACAAAAGTTTTTCATTAAGATAGCTTTCCCGTATTTTGGTAAATACAATATCACAATTATTACTTAGAAACAAAATTTCGCTCATTATGATGAAGTAAATAATTTATGTAACCTACTAACTTGTACTGACTTACAATCTAAAACTATCTAACATTGCCTACATGTATCAAGACCTATAGCAGATCACTACAACGCAATCTTGTAATTCTACAAAAATCTGCATATTGTGAAACAAATTCTGTTGACCAAATCATAAGTACTAACAGCAGAAAAAGAACTTCTCATACAAATTTGACATTATAAACTTGCACTGTTCAATACAGAAGGCACTAGCCATCTGTGACTTTAAAAATTCAAATGTAATTAAATTAAATTAAATTAAAGATTTGATTCCTCAGTCACACTAGTCACATTTGAAGTTCTCAACAGTCACACAAGATCAATGGTTGCCAAACTGTACTGAGCAGATATAAAATATATTCATCATTGTAAAAATTTTTGTGAGGCAATACTGTAGTATTTTACCTTATATCTTTATAACCTAGTTCTATTAACATTTAATATTTGAGTGTTTATTACATGTATTTTAGTTTAATAATTGAAAAATTTATGTTCATAAATAATATTTTGTTATATATGTTGTTTTTTGAATGAAATATTTCAGGCAAAATTTTATATATATACATATGGCATATATATACACATATGTGTGTGTGTGTGTGTGTGTAAATAAAACACAAAAATGAATGCTTATTAAGCATGCAATATTTGATCCAATTGTCCAATTGTTATGGTTTAAGTAGTTCAGTGACTGATTTGGAAATACTTGTGGAATCTACCAGTAATAGGCAAAAGGAAGTTAAGCAAAATGAAGCCACTTGATAATTTATAGCCATTAACAAGCCAGGAACTATTTAAAAGGGTCTGAACTGAAGATCGCTGTTTTATAGGCACTGCTCTCATGACACCATCGTCATCCATGGTCACTTGCTCACTTTTCTGTTTATTGAAAGAATGGCTCTCTGACGACCAAATTAATTAGGAGCCATGAATTTTGTTAAATCCTATCTATTCCATAGGTCTTAATAAAATAATGCTAAGTCACATCATTTGAAAGCTTGCTGCAGGACCAGGAAATGATACACAAACCCAGCATAAATTCATTAGCTCACAATTTGCAGGACAACTCTACGATGGTAGCATTATCTTTGCTCCACATTTAAGTAGTTGATGCTCAGTGTAGTAAAGTCATTGTTTAAAGGCTCTGCATCTCCCACAAGGCAGAATACAAAATCAGGTATTCTGCTCTTAACTGCTACATGCTCTGGCTCTTGTAGGGCTAACCTGGGTTTTTTATACTTTGTGGACTAGCCTTCTAAGTCAAATTCACTTACAAACCTGGAACCTTGATTAAACACTTACGAAACTCAAAGGAAAAAAATTAAAAACTTACAAAAAATGGAAATGTGAGAGAAGAGAGAGAGAAAGAAAGTATCACAGAGCAAATAAGAATTCAAAATGGCAAAAAAGGGAAGGAAAGTAAAAGAAATAAGCAATGAATGAGAGAAAAAATAGAAGACTAAAAGTTAAGAATATGTTAAATTAGAATGTGTGGCTAATGACAAGAAAAGTAAGTAAATTGGGTTCCTGCCCATTTCTTCAAAATCCAATCAGCACTGTGTGACCAAGGCCACTTCTTCAACACATACGGTGGCCATCTACCAGTTTCTAGACATTCCCCTAGGTGTTTGGGATACAAGAGTGAAATAAATAGGGAAATAAATAGGTATGAAATTTAATTTCCATTTTAAAGGGAGTGTAATGCTATTAATAGATATGAAAAACCATCCTGATGAGGTTACTTTGTGTAGAGATCAGAAAATTTGAGGGGCTAAACAGTGAGGAAATAGGAAAAAAGCATTCTGGATATCCTGTCATAGCCAGTTATGAAGACACAAACTCCCTAATATTTGCCCATCAAACTTCCACTAAGCTTGTCCCTGTCTGTGGGGTTCTGACCTGCTTTCTATCCTCCCTCTGTTTAGAGACTCAAAAGGAAAAGAAGAATCGAACAATTCCTGCCCTGCTGGTTAAATGCATAGTCACTTTTATTTTATCCTGGTATGTGTGCGTTCTTGTTAAGCAACTTCATTAATTACAAATGAAATTCTGTTCTGTTTTAGTTTTCTGTCAAAGTGGAAAACTTACTTCCCATGTATATTGGTTCTCATTGTCACACTGATGGTAGCCTTTTTTATCTTTTACATTTCCCTTCAATCCACCTCTTCAAATCGTCACTTTCCTGTTGTTATTGTCTAAGCAGAACATACCACAACATCTCTGCTGTTTTATTCAATCCCAACATTTCAGTCTAGCGTAGCACAATGAACTGCGTGTAAAAGGAAAAACAATTGAGGTCAATGTTATAAGTTGAATTGGGTATTCCAAAAATACACACATTGAAGTCCTAACATCCGGACCCTTAGAATATGACTAGTTGGGAGTATCAAAATCATTTTAGATTGAATTGATTGAGATTATTAGGGTGGGCCCTGTTCTGATAGGACTGGTACGCTCATAATAAGAGGGGAACTGGACATGGACCACACACAGAGGGAGGATACTTTGTGACGAAGATTGTAGTTGGGGTGATGCTTTTATGAGCTAAGGGATACCAAAGATGGCCAGCACACTCCCAGAGGCTAGGCTGAGACGTGCAGAGCTGATCTCCTGCCATAGCTCTCCGATTAGAAAGACCAAGCCACCACGCCTTGGTCTAGAATTTCTGCCTGCAGACCGGGGAGATAATAAATTGATGTTGCTCAAGCCCTGAATGTGTGGTACTTTTTGCGGCAAACTAAAAACAGGTGAGGAGGGTCAGAATGTGCTACCACACAATATGCCACTTTGGCATAATGATTCTTTTGAGCTCGAGGCAATTAAGAAACAGCAGACTGAAGAGGAACTCTCTGTTCTCTCCCTTTCTGACTAAATTTCTATTTTTAAATGTGTCTTTCTCTCCCATAGCTGAAAGAGAATAACTCTTAATAGAATGAATAATGAATGGAAATGATTCATCCCTAGAAATGACACTGACTTAAATCTGAACAAACAAACCTTGGGAAGAAACCCTTATCATCTGTTTGTCTCCCCCATATATTTACCTTCGCACAACTTACTGCCCCTAGAAACCCAAACGTTTTTGCTATGTCTAATCACTTTGTTGCTGGTGGAAACGAGAATATTGCACAGAGCCCCAAGGAAAGCATTCCAGGGACCCGCACACGGAAGTGTGTGGTGTGGTAAGATTTATTGAAGTTGAAGGAAACACAAAGTCCTGCCCTGGGTTCAGATCCATCCGCTGTGTAAAAAGTCCAACTTTGTAACTGCTGACTGCTCAGCTGCTAGCCCTGCATGACTGCTGAGAAAGAAAACATGTCAGTGAAAGGGTCGAGTACATATAAAGAAGTGAAAGGGGGAGAGAGAGAGACAGACAGAAAAGAGCTCTTTGTTTAGTTTGGGTTATATTATCTTAGTTTGGGGTAGGACTAGGCTCTATTTCCAACTAACCAATCAACTTCCCAATCTTTCATGGCTTTTGCTGTTTCCTCCCCTTACTCAATCCATTCCGTAGATATTTAGGGATCCTGTGTCCCTTATCCAATCAGATCCTTGTCCCAGGCTAGACTGGCTGGCCTCTGTAGTGGCCCTATTAGTTCCCACTGTGCATGGCTCAGGCAGCACACCTCCTTCTGCATCATCCCGGTCCCCATGAGGCATGTGCCCAGAAGAGGAATTTCCACTTTAGGGTTTTACCCTTTCCCCCAATAACCTGCAGAGAACAGACCAATGGTCCCCTGGAGAGTTCATGAAGCTGTAGCTTCCTAGTAATGTAGACTGGATGTTGGATTCAGCTTCCCAGTTTATTAGGCTTCTTGATGTCTGATTCCTTTTTCTACGTCCTTTTTTTAATATCTAGCTAGCTACCTGAACAATTTCACCACAATTTATTACCCTTTATTAAAATGGCATATGAGGGGAGATGCAAAAAGTGAAATTTATTTAATAAAAATTGTGTATCTATTCTTACATGTTTAAACTTCAATCGCCTTCAAAGTACTCTCTATTCGATGCAATACACTTATCAAGATGTTTTTTCCACTGCTCAAAACAGTTTTTGAACTCATTGATGTCAATGCCTTTTAGTGTTTCTGACATTTTTTGTTTCACCTCTTCCACGTAGGCAAAACATTTCCCTTTGAGAAATTTACTCATCCAGGGAAACAAAACAAAACAAAACAAAACAAAACAAAACAAGTCACTCAAGATGAGATCAGGTGAATAGGCAATGTAGAGCACAGCGGTCATGCCAGTTTTGGTCAAAAACCTCTGAACGCTCAGTGCAGTGTAGGCTGGTATGCCCCTGAATCACCCATCATGAAATGGGTAACCGTGTTGAAAGAGTCTTCAAACAAAAATTCGCTGAAGCACAATGGAACCCTTCACACCACGAACAGCTAGTACACTGATAGAGATGGGTTCCTAGAACATTCAGCTAATGGGGAAGCCTTTGCTACAAGGGGCCTGCCCTCCAGAAGACAATTCCAGTTTTTTTGGGTCCCACCTCATATAAGCCCCTAGACCTGGCCATCTTTGGGTTTTCACTTTTTTATTCCTGTAAAGTCCCTCCTGTGCATGCAAAATAATCCTTTCTCCTGTTGCTTCATCTATTTTCAATTGAACTCACACTTTTCAGTCACTAAAACTTAGACAGTGGAGGAAGTTTCCACCCTGTTCCTATACTCTGGTAGTTTGTGAAAAATTGGTGTTATCTTTAAATTTACCTGTAAATGCACCTTGCCTTGAAGTATCTGTCTGCCTGTCTGTTTTCAATGAGAAGGTTTTCAAAGATTCTATTTTTAAGAAGATATAGGATTAACATAGTGTTCTATTTTTTTTCAGGCTTAATTTCAGTAAATTGCATTTTCTAGGAGATTTTTGCATTTCCTCTAAAATTTCAAATTATTGAAATGATTACTTATTATATCCTTTTAAAGGTAATTTAATATAATTTTTATTGTCAAATATAACCTTAAAATGAATAAGACAGATGTAGAGTTTTTATACTATTATTAGGCAAATACCCCTTTATAATCACCACAATTAACATTTTCAACACATCTGCTCATAGAACAGGGATATTGCCATCACCTTGTTAGAATGTCTACAAAGGAGTTCAGAGTTAATCTGGACAAGCATTACAGAAACTGTAACGGGTGGGACTGACCGTGACTGGCAGGTGTCACATGGAGGAGACAAGGACATGCTGGTATGAGAGTCTGGTTCCGAGAGTACTTGAAAGAAACTTTGCTGCAGCAACTGGAGAGAGTTTAGAAAGCAACAGGTTTTCTTAGAGTCACTATTTGGTTTTCAAGTATTGAGAATATTTAATATTTTTAATCTTTTGCTGTTTCAACAGAGAGAGCTTTTATGAAGATAGCTATGTCTAACTTTCACTTGTGATTCCCTTTTGTAACATAATCTCTGGTTGGAAAAGCAATGGAAAATGATTAAAGATAATATATTATTCATCGGTACCAGTGTTTCTATTCTGGGCAGGCTTCCTTCATTGCAGTTTTTAAAACAAATAACTTATTTTGGCTAATCGAATTCTCATTATGTGAATAATATACATCATTACTAAACAATGACAGTAACTCGAGTAAACAGATGTATGCTACCTGTAACAGACGTGTTTTGGCCAGGGATCTCTCTGGGCTTAGAAAAGCCATCTGGTCAGTGTTTCTGCAGTGTGTTAGAGTTAACATGACATTAGTCTGTGGGAGCAGACAGGCACAGACGCAGGTCTTATTCCTGCCATTAACCACCAGTGGTACCTGAGGCATTTCACCTGCCCTGATTTCTCCATATGTGAAATTCAGACAAAAATTTGCATCACAGGTTTGGGGCAATGTACATATCAGCATCTAGTGTTTACTGACCTTACCCTGCATGCGAAGTGCCGCTGAACTCTTTGCGTACGCTAGTCCTCAAAAGGACACTGTGACTTAGGCTGTCACTTTAGAAAGAAATTAAGAAGCTAGACTTATAAAATAACTGGTTTTATTCTGGTTCTTCTATTTTTCACTAGGCTACTAACTGGGATGAAAGAAACGACCAAGGGAAAGTGTTTTGACCTCCTGAAGCTGGTGGACAATTAACTCATGAGAGAAAGGGACAGTAGCTGACATTAGAGACGTTAATGAATAACTTCAAGGGTCAAGAAATTCCTAGTGTATAGGGTTTCAAGACCAAAATATTATCATTATCTCAGTTTTCAAAAGTCCAGGGTCTTTGTAGTATTTTATTTGATTTATAAAATTTTATCAAACACATTTGCTTTTCTTTCCCCAGCAAAGAAAGAATATAAAGACTCCTATAAGCCACAAGCCACAGCCACCTGGAGAATAATTTTTTGAAGTCCTATGAAAACAAAAAAGTGTGTTTCAAAGCTGGATATTCGCAATACATATTTAATGTCAGAAGACAAACAAAGAGTCTCTGTCAAAAATAAAAACAAAAAACAAACAAGTGTTAAGCTACTTCAGAGAAAGTACTTGGTTAAACTTTCATTGACCCCAGGGAACCTGTAAACAAGGAAATAGTCCCACTCTTTGATGTTCCATGAGCGGGCTCACAGCAAAGTGCATCTTTACCAGTATGAATCAGGTAAGTCGCGGAGATGCCCCTATAACAAGACCAGAAACAGACCCTCCGAAATCTCATCCTTTGTCTCATAAGGATTAGCTCGACCCTTTGCCTTTGCACCCATTTATCAATGAGAAGAGAATGTGTGTTAACCAAACTTCGGTGAAGTTTCTCTGCTTCCCCAGCCCCCTTGACCCACCCTTGGCCTGAGCCATGCACCATACCCCTAAACAGCCCCTCCTAGAACCGGCTGGTCTCCATAAAGGGTCTCTGACCTATTGATTTGTCAGGACCCGCTACAGCCATTCGCTCTCGCCATCCCATTTCTCCACACCTGGTTCTTTTTTTTCTTTGACATTTGTTTTGTCCTGTTGTTGTCTCTTTCCTCTTTCCTATAAAAGAAAAGCTGCCTTCTGCCTAACTTCTGAGACTCCGGCAGACATCGTGGTTGTTGCGTTTATTCTATTGCAATAGACCCTCTTTCTCCTCTTGCCACCATCCTTTCCACATCAAGGGTTCACCTAAATTCTAGTTTTTCTTTTATTCGGCATAGCTCAGAATACATATATGTATAAAAAACTTGTTTCTGATTTTGAAGTAAATAAATGAAGAAATAAAGTTATAAATGCATAGATATTAGAGATGATAGGGAGCTACATATGCAGATAATGGAATTTGCTCATTTCTAACATTAATTGTCCAAGACGAACCCACAAGCCAGCAGGCGGCACTGTAAGTACTAGCGCCTCCACCACCTGCGTCTTCATCTGCCTGTTTTCGCACACACCCTTATTGCACATTAACGCCCTTGAAAAACATGCACAAAAATAGGAGAATGAACTATTTAAGATACTCATTTCATTTTGGTTCTAGTATGGCCATTCTTATTTTTCACATCTGAAAACAGACAGCTTTGCACAAAAGTCAGTATATAAGAAGTCTTAGTAAATACTTGATAAATGTAATAGCTATTAATGGGAATTAGATGTTTTTCTCCATTACAAAAACCTCCCTTAGCAATCAGTCGAATCATCATGTCTTTGACTTGTATTTTGGTGTTTATAAAAGAACTTCCATGTTTCTCTCTCACTTTCCAAAAAAGTCTTAGTGTACAGAAGTTGTATTATCTTCTCTTTATTGAGGAAGTTACATTAATGTTTCAAGTTACTGTCAGGGATTTTTTGACTAATATGTTTTCTATATTAAAAACTGAGAGTATTGCATGCATTGCACCTAATAGTTAGGTGCAAAATGACTTTTTTTTTTTCACTTTTCTGCCTGGGCTCCCAGGAAAATCAAAGCTAAGCTATCACTCTACCGATTTCAGCTATTCTTCTTAAGCTGACAGTGCACTGTTATCTCTGCCTTGGTCATACTGCTTTTAGTAAGACTTTAAATTTTTCTCTCTTTTTTCTAAAGTAGATGAGCATAACTTTATAAGTGCACAAGATGATATTTACCTATAGTTACTTTTTTAAGAATCTCTCTTTAGGTCCTGAGACCAAACTTTTCCACAGGGCTAAGGTGGCCCTTATTTAATGAGAATTCCTCTTGCGACTTTCAACTGCTCACTGATCAGGAGTTAGAAAGACAGATATGCCTTTTTAAAAGCCTCATTTAAAATATTTCCATGAAAACTGGTGAGATATTGATGTGAAGACAAGCAGAAAGTCTTTGTAGCAAGAACATTTCATCTGAAATTCTGTTTCAACTACTTATTAGCCACTTGGCCTTTAACGAACTGTTTAATCTCTCTCTTAAGTTTGGTTCTCTTGTCTGTGAAATGGGGTGGTGAAATAGTCACTGCTTCAGAGGGGTCTTGTAAATGTGCAATGGAAACTTAAGCAAAAATGCTATTTCAAATGCCACCAATGTTAATGCTACTTATGATTATTGCCCTTTAAAGAATGAAGGGATGGTGGGTTTCTCCAGCAATATAATGTTTTACTTCAAATGTTTCTAACTTTATTTTGATGTTATAAGACAACACGCAGAGTGTAAAAATGGAAGCAACAATCAGATATGAACCTTCTTCTGTTCTCCTTACAACGTTTCAGGTGAGGGTATTGTTCCTGTGTGCGTACCAGTGGAGAAGGTAGAAATGAGCAAAGACAAAACACTTCTCACAGCCCACGCCCAGAGAAAGAACAGTAAATGTTATTAACTCTGATTTTTGTGTTCTGTCGCTTTGGACGTCTACGTTTTCAGTGGAATTTCAGCAGGATTGTTTAAATGATGGTTAAGCTGTCAAGGCTCTGATGTGATTTTCTTCTTGAGCAATTCAACTCCCATTATAGGTCCCTGTGTTTTATAAGGTATCTGAGAAGCCACAACTGAAATTTGCACTTTAATTTACACCCATTGCATGTACTATATATAGTTTTAACTGACTTGCTGTAGGAGGATCTCAGGAGTTTCTATGGAGCCTCTCTGTTCTTTGCACTTTCCTCTTGCGTTAGCACGTTGGACGATAAAGCCGCGCCTGTGGGCACAGGAGGGTTGAAGCGGAGTCGAGCAGTGACAACAAGGATGTAGCACAGAGAGCCAGCCGTTCCAAGCTTCTTGCTCTTCAGACAGATAATAAGAGATAACACACTAGAGAAAAAAACAGCACATTTTCTTTAAATACAAGGTATTTAACAAATACAAACACTTTCAAGGTTTAAAAAAAATATATATATATGGTCTTATTTTTTATATTTTGGTTTTCTTCTAGATCTGTCCCTTGCTGCAAGGTATTTGGCATCAAGATAAAGGTAACTGGAAATTTCTTAAGTTTTAAATTACTCTTCTTGTTGAAAATACCTGTCATTTACATAATTCGTATATGGAATTTATTTATATCCTTTGTTATAAAATTATTTTTGTTATGCTGTAGGTTTATGTTGTTTTAATCATAATTTCAAAAATAGCAGGATGAACAGATCCAGTTCCTCAAAGACCAGTTAACATAACAGGTCGACCCGGTGTTGCTACTTTTTAATATTCTTGATTATGTGAATTTTTTGTCAGTTTGAGAAAGTAAGCATAGTGCTCGGAAAAGTTCTGAAATAAAATTCATATGAAGAAATAGTGATGGAGGTAATTGTTATATATTTCTGCCCTTTATTAGAATAAAAGCAATCTCTTTTCTCATATTTTTCATTTTGACAAAAGTAATACTTTCCCACCTTGTTCAAGATATGAATGTGCATGTATACCGGAGAGATAACTAGTTCAATCAGGATTATTTTTTAGAATAACATTTCATAATGACATGTTTTTCTTAAACTACTGTATCTTTTTTTTTTTCAACAGCTTCAAATGATATTTTTAAAGGTTAACTGCAAAAAGCCTGTTGAATCTATTCCTGTTTCAAGTCTTTTATTATTTTCCCATGGATGTTTCGAGGTCTTTGAAATACTCTCCTCTCGGAGCCACTCCTCTGGTTACACTGCCCTGAGCCGTGCACATGTCAGCGCATGATCCCCCACCGTAGTTACTATCGCGTTTCCGAAACACATTGTTTAGCATGAGTCCGGATTTAAAAAATATATATTTGTTTTTAAATATGCAGGTACTGTCTTCTTACTTAAGAAAACATTTTCATCAAATGGTCGATTGGATTTTATAGTGTTTGATCAATGATCTGAATTTCTCACACCTGAGATCGAAGTTTCAGTCATAATTACTGTGTCTTGGTGAAGGAAGAGCACACTAATTTAAATAATCATTTAGAAATTGTGATCAAATGAAAAGCAAAAGTTCTATTCTATTAAGATATTCTCAATGGGAAATAAAAACCCTGTTTTCCCAAAGATGAAAAAATACAGCAGGTTAATAGCTCGAGTGTTTATATAGCTTCTGAAAATAAGCTAGCTAATTTTAAGAACATGGGAAGACACCTAGAAAAGAAATGCAATTATTTTCAGTTATTTCTGAAATTATTTTAACTTAATATATTAATATATTCAAATCTCTTACAGATATTAATATAGAGTCTATTACCTTCTGAAGAAAGAAGTGTCCTAGACATGACCCAACATCATTGCCTGGTTATCCATTAAGTAAAGTGGCTAAAATGAAGAGACATACAAGACTTGTTTACTCTATTACAGTTCTTCTCTATCCTACAGACTGGAAGACTCCATTACAAATATACTTTCTAGTGTCAGTACCTAAAAAACCGAAGGGGGCTAGAATGATGAGACTATTAATTACTCTAAGATTTAAAGAATAACTCTTTAAATAAAATGCTTTTATTGTAAACTTTAAAAATATTACTAAGTTTTGTGTGTTAGTAAACAGTGAAAGACAAAGAGTTAGTTAAGACTCTTTGGTTTTGCGTATTACATAACCCGAACCAGCTCGGTGACCTCGGCAAGTTACTGAGCCTCTCTGTGCCTCATTTTCCTTATCTACATGCACAGTAGGAATAATGGTTGTGAATGAAGAGTCATTCTGCAGATTAAGTAAGTTAATATTTTTAAAATCCATGGAATAGAACCTGGCACTTAGAAAGTGCTACTAAAGAGTTTGTTAAATAATGTCTTTTCGATATGATCATTTGTTTCCATCAGTACTGCCAACATTCCTATCCAAGGTACGATCTTCTGTCATTTCGAATATAACAGTTCTTTCTATCCAAGAACACCAGGAAGCCTTTGGCTCTGAAGGATGAGTATTATGCTTGTGGTTGGCATAACTCAAAGGATGGTGGGAACATTTCACAGATACAAATTGTTACAAGTAAAAGTAGGCTGGACATGATTCTCCTGTTCTCTGCTTCCTGAGCGCTCCTTCTGAGGCGACACTGAAGCTGAGAGATGTCCTGTAAGCCGTAAAAGGTACAGGTCCAAAGCTCAGAAGAAGATGTCTGTGCTGGACACATGAATTTTGTAGGGAATATAAATGAAGTTAAAAATTTTATGGGTCCTCTATGGAAGTGACTCAATCTTCTTAAATCCTGTTGAGGAGCATGAAACCTCAGTGGAAACAATTTCCATTAAGCTTCTTGAAAGTACTCAGAGATAATTGGTGAGCTGATTGAAATCAAACTGCCTTGTGGAAGCGAGTCTTCTAGGGAGGAGTAAGAAGAGTAGAGCCTTTGGGAGTAACATCCCAGGGTGAAGATGTGCCCAGTGAGAGCATGTTATTAAGATGACATTGATTTTGCTGCATGTAAAAGACTTTCCTGTTAACTTAGCAGCATTACCCACCCACTGTATTTCCCCTCGTCCCTCCTTCTTTGTGTGTATGTGTGTATTTCACTCATCAGTGGAGTCTTAGCCAATGGAGCAATCAATTTATTTCTTTTCTGCCTCTCTCCTCTTCCCTTCTGGAATGTTGTTCGGTTGAGGTTTTAAAATACCTGTTCCATTCCATATTCAGCTACACTCCCTGGTTAAACTTTGTTGTTTGTGATGTTAAGAAGAATTAACCATGAATCATGGATAAGGAGGACCCTTATCTAAATGTTGTCTCCAGGGACCAGATCAGGGATCATGCCACATGTCAGAAATGTCCCCATGAAGATGCGTGAAGAGGATTCTCTCTGGGTGTTTGTGAGGGAAGTCAATGTGGAAGTTCGGCTCAGGACAAGAAAAGGGGATGTTGATGATAAACTAAGAAGTGAGGGAATAAATGTAATATATGTGGAACAGCAAAGGGGTTCCAAATCCAATTAGAGATTGGGGTAAGGAGATGTTGAACATAATTTTTCATTCAAAAATAAGCACATGTTTAATTTCAGAGTAGGAAATTCGAGACAGGCTTTAAGGACATTCTGCTACATTAAAGTGTATTTTGGTACTACGCGAACAGAATCTGCAAGAGAGAACAAAAAGAAAGATTACATTAAACCTCAAGAAACTGGAGCAGAAGAAATTGCAAGATCTTTATGTGAGTAAGAATCTTATAACACAGTAACATTTGCATAAGGTAGGAAGATATTTTCTACTGACCATTTCCATCAAAACAACATTACCAACCCTATAAGTAATACAACGAATTAACTCTAAGGTAGTGTCTGGATTTGGCTTTTCTCTGCCTCATCATGGAGAAGGGCTCTCTACCTCCTTTGTTCAATGGCCTCGGGCTACAGAAACCTTGGTGAGGAAGAATGCTTTAGTCACAAGAATATAATCCAGGAATCACTTTAGACTTTAGTCAATTATGCTTGTGCTTCCCTTAAGACTTCTGGGTGCTTTCTTTGCTTTGACCAAAATTACGGTTAGAAAGTTTACTTAAAAAAAAAAAACAATAAACAAATAAAATGCAACTTTGGATTTAGGGAAAAACTACATTCGAAGCCTGACTGCTACTCACTGGTAATTTATTTACTTTAGGTAGTGAAATTACTGTTTGAATCTCCTGATCCTAAGCTTATGACCTCCTTTTTAAGGTTAAGTGTTAAATTACAAACTTAGACAAAATACCTGGCAGTACCTATGTCCTCCAAATGTTGAACCTGAACCACGTCTTGCTTGTTGTCTCCTCTAAAATGCGTCCTTTAAACTTCATTCATCCTGGACCACCCAATTCCTACTCACGACCTCACCCCCCAAAATACCTAATAAAGCTGATTATTTTTTATATTTCAGGCATTCAGGGTAAACACACACACAAACATTCAAAAGGAATTAAAAATTCACTTTAGTTTGTTGTTGCTTTTATGCCGTCAGTAAAATCACCGCATATTAAAAGAAATGTCTTGTAGTCTCACACCAAAATATCCATGTCTGAAGCGCTGCCAGGACTGTGTCTTTCAAACAGTTGCTTTTGGCCTTGAGCTAAATTTAATTCTGTTTGTCTCCAAACTATTCTCGTACCATTTTAAGTGACAATATATACCTGGCCTACCATCCCGCTTGCATTAAACTCTCCTTTTCAAAATGCAGAAGCATAACCAGAATGCTGATCTGGTTTGAAAAGCACTCACATGCCAGAAGTTACATCTAATAATTATTTTTCTCATGTTATGAAATAAGGCATATTTTATGGAATTCTTTGGTACTCGAAAAATAACACTGCAAAAACAAGAAGAATGTTCTTTAAATTATAAAACTGTCCCTTTTCATTAAATATGTACATATTTGTTTATTTTCTAGAGAAAGTGTCTCCAAATTATGACCCATGGGTCAAATGTGGCCAGTGGACTCTACTTTTTTTGTACTGTCAATAAACTAAGAAAGTTTTTTAAAATATATATTTAAGAATTGTGAAATAAAGCCAAAGAAGAATTTGTGCCAGAGACTGTATGTGACCTTCAGAGCCTCAAATATTTTCCATGTTGCCTTGAAGAGAAAAGAACAATCTGGAAACCGGTGTCCTAGAGTACTTCTCCAACCCGTAGTTACACTTAGAGTACACATGAACAGAATATTTCAAAAGAACAGGAAGGAGACTTTCTCCCTTTTTCCTGTGACATTTTGGCAATTCTACATAGTCATAACAGATGCAATTCCTCCCATTAACACATCGATCTGTCCAGATACAATAATTTGCACAATTAGCAGTTTTTAACAATATTTTGTTTTGTAGCTCCAGCTCTCCTTTGGGACCTGATTTCCCTGGTACGTTTTGTTTTAAGTGTGCAAAATGAATGTTGACTCTCCGTCTATACCGGCACTAATGTATACACTTTAAAAGTCTGAATTTAAGCCATAAATTTGCCATGGGGACTTTAAATAGACATACCAGCCTTCTAATAGATTTGGGGAAATGCTGAATTTTTATTTATGTCTGCAGGTGACAGGCTGTGATGGATGGCCTGACAAGGGCCCCTAGCCTAGCTCTGCACTCCCAGGGAAACGGTGGGGACTCCGGCCTGCCAGGCTGGTTATCAACCGCTAACAGCCTAAGGCAGCAGTTTAAAAACCATTTGTTTGCACTTCTAACAAGTACATTCTATTGTGTCATTTATTCAAGTAAGCATAATTTTATAACAAGTTGTTAAAAGCCCTTTGTCACCAATAAAAGTCTCTTTCCCTGGGATAAACAGTCCTAATAAGTGACTATCTTGAACACTGTATTACTCAATTTAAAATCAAAGCAATCATTTCACTAATTATTGCCAAAGTAATTAGTGTGACGCTATTTTTTTTTTTTGCTACTCTTCCATCTTTATGAAGGAACATTTTTTTTTCTTCATCACAGAAATTGTTCATTTAAAGATGAATTAGCCCTTTCCTTCTTATCATGAGCTGAAGCCTGTCATGTGTGCTGTTCTCAGGGAATGCCTGTTTCCAAGAGGAAGGTATCTAATTTTAACAGTCACAGCTAAAAATGATGTTACTGTTAGTTGTCAAGGAAGTGATCATTAAAGAGTCTCTTTTCTCTTTGATGCAAGCTATTCAGATCAACTGATCAAGGTACTTGAAATTGCCATAAATATTCCTCCAATTTTTCATCTCATTCTTGTCATTCTCCTACCATTTATTATGAATATCACACAATGAAATCATTTTTCTTGTTCACTTGTTTTCAGATACACTATTACTTAAGTCAATTAGTTTTTAAAACCAATGGTAATAATTTATTATTTAAAATTGATTAAATTTACCAAGAAATCCTATTTTTCATATCTTGCGCTCTGAATGCTGTGTGAGTTAAATGAAGATTTTCCAACTCAGAACATCCAGCTTTCAAAGTACCTGAGTCTTACCGAAGGTAAAACTTGCTTTATTTCCATGAGGGATATGATGGAAACAATATTTGGATTTCATTCGGTGCTTCCTGCAATGATATTTCAACATCTTTTATGTGGCCTTAATATGGTAATCAAGTGATTGTATCTAAATGTTCTTGTTTGCACTAGGAGTATCAATCATTGGATCAAAATTATGTCATTACTACCTACATTGGTCATAAAATAGTAATTTATAACAAAATTTTATATTAAATACACTATATAGAGCAAGAAGAAAATTCAATTGAAAGGAGGTTTCATAAAGATATAAAAAGTACTGGAAACGTTGGCATACTGGGTAGAGTGGGGCAAATAAAAATTATATTGAACTTAGGACAGAGACGAACAGCTGCTTTCTCTTTCTTACTTCAATGGAGGCCACTAGGAATGCATTTGTGAGGAATGAACTTCGCTCTCGCAGGGTTTCAAA